>JAHWFP010269091.1:0-16941 GCA_023313725.1 Lithobius niger
GAGCAATTATAGCCGTTAAATCGCCTATGATTCACGGATATCTATTACATAGACTGACGAGGAAAACGGGAAATAAACCCCCCTTATACCATTATTTCATTTACAGGCTAAGCAGACATGCATACTTCCCCGTTGGCATGAATGCCCGTTCGTTAGGAGGCAACTATCATCGTGTAGGTTGAGAGCTATCCACCAACAATAGAGCAGTGACACGACGTAGTATTATTGTATATAATTCAATGCTGGAGCCTTAATGGGTTAGCTGCAAGGTGCACTGCAGAGAGACACAGAAGGGCGTCATACTGAAGCCGATGCTGTGAAGAGTGATTTCTTAGACCTAAAACGCGCGATTTTTGTTGTTGGAGAAAACAACGTTATTTTAAGCCGAAGAAATCCGCTCTTCCGTTGTTTTTCCCTCCATTTTTATGTAGTGCACCTTGTAGTTATGCCCTCCAAAACCCATACTAGTGCCAATATGGCGGCAAATGTCACTGCTCTACAGTTATCAGACTAACGGAGGAAACGGGAAATATGCCATCCCTTGCTTATACATATTTACATTTTAGTACAGTTTCATTCTATCCATAAGACAAGCATACACGCATGCATTATAATAATTTTAACAGAACCTCTCAACACGAAAGAAGAGAGTACTAATGCCGATTTTCCGCTTCAGCGGACAAGGAATTTAAATTTTAATTTATTCCTACTGAGCCTACAAACTTATTAATAATAATAAAAAAAACGGAACGTTAAATGTTTACAGTAAGGGTCAAAAGTCAAAACCTAGAAGGAACACGGACAAGCTTTGACAGTCAGGGTTTAGGTGTAAAATTCTGTCAGTAAGAGGCTGGTAAGCATTATACCTTTACTACCCGGTGGTTAGCTTAGTTCTAGTCTATTCGGACAGTACGTGTGTATGAATGGTAGTAGCAGGTTTTCTTTGTTCTTAGAATATTGTTAAGGAATTTTAAAACACAATTTTCTTGTGAAGTTTGCATTTTGTCTTTTGATGCTTTAGGATTTTTTATTATATTTCATCAATTTACGGTAGAGGAGTAGGAATAATGCTCTATGCTGCGAATATGCTGTCACGTTACTAAATCGAAAAATAATTTTCAACATAAAGCAAAGCAGGACACGTATACCTACTACCACTGGATCATCTCATGGGTCTTTGCAGATACTTTCCAGTTTTTCGTCAAAATGTATTTATTGCTGGCCACTGGGTAGTAAGGGTCTAATGCTTACCAGCCTCTTGCTGACAAAATTTTACACCTATAGACCCTGATTGTCAAAGCTTGTCCGTATTCCTTCTAGGTTTTGACTTTTGACCCTTACTGTAAACATTTAACGTTCCGTTTTTGTTTATTAATTCATGTTACTTTTAGAATTGTAGCTAAACTGTAAAACAGTGCAGTTGACGGTCAAAGTTGAGAGTTTAACACAGAAACCCTAGGCTGACACTTACTAATACTCGCCAGTGTTAATAATAGAAACAAATCCTCTAATCTTTAGTCTACGTCTTGCAGCTGGCGTTTGCTAATTGGTATTGTTGCATAATAACAATGTTTAAAATAATGTCAAACAATCAATCTGGTCGTTTAGAGCTCCGTAACCTCTAACCACTTGACCAATTAGAAAAGGCCTTATGGAAAGGGCACATCTACAGAGCAATACCTGTAAAATGAGCTAAGAACCAGCTTTATAGGACAAATGGTTTGACCTGTAGAGAGGACAGACGAAAGGTATATCCCCAGAACAACAGCAACAACTCCCAATAACAAGAAGTTGTCTATTTGGCCCCTCTCTGTATCTCGGGTTTGGCTGGACCGAATTTCACAGTTTTTGGACTGCAGACAGGCCTTGACTACTCAAGGGTAGATTCCAAATTTGGTTTAAATATGTTTACTTTTGACGGAGTTTAAGCTCTCAAAGTTGAGAGTTTAACACAGAGATCCTAGGTCGACCCTTACTAACACTATCGCTCTAGTCGCTTCATCTTTGCTATCGCCAGTGTTAATACTGTTACACGGAACAAGGACGATGTTGCAATGGCAAAGACAGTCCATGCACTCTTCAATTGTTAAGCAACTTGATGATAAATAGGTTACCTCGTACTGAGCTCAACAATAGCTCGGCCCTGCTGGGCCTCGACATTGTTGATCTAAGTACTCGGAGTTTGTTGTAACAACCTATAAGTACTTGTTGTGTTCTTACTATAGTACTAGCATCGTACCTGGCTTCGGCCGGGTATTTGTTTGACCCGTGGTTGTTTCCCAGTATTTTCTCGGTGCTGCCTGATCGTTCACTGCAACAGTCGATTTTTGTTTGTGTACACTCCCTCTTACCGCCAATCCTCTCCCTCCCCTCTCCCCTCCTCCTTTTATCCCGTCCTCTCCCCCTCCTCTTGGTTTCCTTCCCTTTCTTCTCTTTGCTATACGTAGTTGAACACTCACTTCCCCCCAACCCCCACTCCCAGTGTTTCGCTGCGACTTAAGCGATGCGTACCGTGTGAAAAAGAAGTGTGCATGACGTCATGTAATACTTGCCCTTGAGATTACGACGGTGTTTGGTTAGAAGGAATCGTTAGTCGCAACAACGATGTACCAATTTCAACTTCTTTTCAGGGCAACAAAGTCCCAGTTTCAACTTCAAGCCAAAGAATTGACACACTCGCACGTTTTCATTGTTCCCCTTCCGGGGGTCTTTGCGGTTGCTTCATTTCTGCTATGAGACTTTGGTTTATAATGTAAGATTTTAAGCACTAGCTAGAGTATATGGTGAAAGACCTTCGCAGGCTCGGTAAATAAACTAAACTAAACTAAACTAAACTAAACTAAACTAAACTAAACTAAACTAAACTAAACTTGTATCAGGATAGAACGGCACGTGCTGGCGTCGATTGTATGTTATTTTTAAGTACAACAATGCGGTCGAAAAACAATGACGAAATAATGTAACGATCTGCCATTCCAGAACAGTCCTGAAGGAAATTGTTTCGTATTTGTTCCATTGCGTGGAATACCTTGATGAAGAAATGCTGCCATGGAGGGAACGAACGTTCGATAAGACTGCACTGGCGCTGAATTACTGGCAAGTGGCAGTTGCTATAATGCAACTATAGCAGCCGTCATGTACCAGCCATTAAGTTGTCCTATTAAGCCTATTAGAGACCAGCGTGGATCATTTCCCACCAAACTAACTGGACGACTGGAAGCAACTCTGCTGGGAAGAAGGGACGTTTGTCTGTGTTCATGGACTAAAGCTTGCAGCACACTGCTCCGTGCTACAAGCTTCAGTCGACGGCCGTCATCGTCTGTCACGCATCTGCGCACAATGCCTTTACCCTACTAAATACAGATGCAAACATAATTCAGTTGCTTTCTGGACTTGAATGTCATCGTGCCTGAGCGTAAAGAATTAATGCCTAATTTACTACGACTTTCTATTTAATTACCTACTGATGGTCAGTACAAGTCCTCCTTCATTTGCATTGCCAATTTGGGCGATATCAATTTAAAAGCTCAGCAGAGCCGACTGAAACGTTTAGCGATGGAAGCAATGTGCACTGGACCACCCGTTTCCGTCAGTTGTTGGAACGGAACGGAACGGAGTAGTGTGCTACAAGCTTAAGCCTTGTTGCAGTGCGTGACAAGCATATGACAGAGTTATTAGCAGTTTAGTTACAAATTGTTTTCATTGTAAATTGCTGTAAGAAGGCGAGAGTAAAACCATTACACAATTTCACAAAAGGCTTTCAATATTGTTATTGCTGAAACAGTGAAAGACATCATAAAAAAAATGTTGGGCATGTGCAAAAAACAGCTACCTACATATAACACAGGGAAAACATATAAAAGAGGTTTGTTGTTTACGAGCGCAAGGAAGAGTCTAATTCTGGACCCACATTAGGACAGGCAGCGTCTGCTTTGAGGGCAATCCTAACCTCGCCTAACATGCCTAATGAGCTAGGCAGCTTAAAGTATCAAGTTCACATTAGCAACATGCAAATTTGGACTAAACATGCTGATCAACTTCGTCCAAAATTCATTAACTCTCTACCCCTCTTGAAATGGTTCGATTGCTGATTCTTCAGCAATCGAACCATATAAGGAGGGGTGAGGAGTCGCGGATTTTTTGACTTTGACCAATCAAATTGCCATTTTTAAGGCCAACGTCATCTTCTAGAGATAAAAGTCCTGCTGTTCCTAGAACTAAATCCCTGAATATTAAGAACGTTCATCTCGCAATATCCGACATCACATCTCCATGCCTAAAGCCTGCCGGGAAGCCCGTTAGCCTGCTCAAGAGCCCTGCAGGCTCACATCACTCGTGGTTATTCAGTCTGCTTCCACCTTCACTAACGTCTACTTCTTCGAATAACCCAACTGAGCATGACTTTGTTGCATTGGCGAGTCAGCTAAACTCGAAAGTCGACTATCCGCCCAAAAGGGCCAGAAGAAACTTTCTGGGGGGTAACTTTGGTAAAGGGCAGTCCCTTCAGCGCTTCATGCTTGATATAACGAGGCCTGTCCACTTTAACCTTTAATAAATAGGTTAACTGAACTGACTGTTGTGACCATATTATTTGTGCTTTTCTGTGCTTTGTCATTTAATTTTTTTCGGTTCTCATGTCTGTATTACTCCAACCTGAAGAGTAGAAATAGATCTAAACAAATTTTTGGACAATGCCAATTCTAAATTAACTACTGCTGCGTTTTCTCGTGTTTAATGAAGTAGTGTTTAACTGTGTTGATTTCTAGGATTAATTAAAATAGGTTACCCATATAGGTTATACAATTTTCATGTCATAGTTATTACTTTTCAAATTGAAAGTTTAATAAATTGTGGAGGGGCAGTGTGGTGTATGTGGGATATACCCACCACTAGTTATTTGTATTTACCCTAAGTGAGGTGGCGTTCAACACCGCCCCACCTCCTGCTTCCAGTGTCTAATACCAAATCACGTATCAATCTTAATAAATACGGGCACCTCGTATAGAGCGTATTCACTTCACTTACCTAGGGCAGGTCTCCTTTTTTAGTAAGAGTACTTTCACTTTAGTTATGTAAGCCTCAAAAAAGGCGTCCATTGAAGCCAAAGAGCTTTCCCGAGACTTTATCGTGAACTGCTGAAACAAACGCCTTCCCCCTACGCTGCAGACGTTCCAGCATGTATCCAAAGCAGGACCTGGAGCAAAGTTGACCTACCAGGATTGAAGCCAAACTGTTCTTCCAAATGCAAGCTATTAGTTCTAAGAACCTGAAACACCTTGTCCCTAATGAGTCTCTCCATTACCCGACATGGTATGCTGGTAACCGAAACTATTTGACAGTTGCAGGCGCCAGCAGCATTTCGTTGTTTAAAAACATGACGATTAGCAACCTTCCAAGCGAGCGGAACTTTATCATGTGCAATGGAACCTTGGTTTAGGTACTTAAATGTATCCGTAGCAGCCTTGTTTCACGCTCTGTTTGTCAAAGACCATATATATATATACCTAAGATTGTTATACTTGTGAGTGTGTCCGCAGTGGGTATCTCGATAATCCGTATTCTATTGATTATCGATATTCCCACTACGGATGCAATAGAATACGAATTAATGATATTCCCACTGCGGACACACAAACAAATACTGTTATACACATTCGAACTGTGTTTTCAACCAAGAGGCACAGTACTGATGACGTCCACAATATTTTCACGCAAACGGATTTTAGGCCTCTATATCTCTTAACCCTTTATCTAACTAAGATCTAATGAAAGCTTGGAAGAATGCTAACGACAGTGTTCATGCAAACAGTAAATTACAACAATGCTCTGTAGAACCGTCCATATGCGGGGGGGGGGGGGCAGCCTTAGTCGTTGCAAAAATAAAGAGCTGATGAACGCTTATTGTTTGCCTATTCAGAGCTACCCAAGTGACGGTACGATTAGGAATGTTTTTATTAGTGCGTCAACTTCACTAATGCAGTGCAGAGTCAAGGAGCAGGAAGTGTGTACAATGACTTGTGTATATGAGCTATCTGGTGGCACAAAAGTGAGCTATTAATGGGTAAAAAAAAAAGCAAAATGCACCGTTCCAACAATACTTTTCTATTATTTTATTTCTGGAAATATGTTCTATGAAATCACATGTATGATTATACCATTTACAAAAATTCAACAATTCGAAAACCTAAATTACGCGCACAAGAAAACTGGTAAAACCATTAAAAAAAATAAATCTATAGCACCCACATCAATCAACCCCACACATGGAGAGAGGGGGGGCGGACCTCTCTGATGACGTCACAGATCTAGACATGAGAGGGGGCGGGGGAACTTATTAAAAAAAATATTATAGTAAGGTGTCACTTAGTTCACACGATTTACCCGTTATTTTTTTTTTTTTAATACTGAAGGAATTATTAACGCAGTTTGCCCGACGTCATTGGTGGAAAACAAGACTTTGTGTTACTGTCACAGCAAGAATCCTAAATTATATGCGGTAGGTCGATTGCATCATTGACACTCATTAAAAGAAAATGCAACCTTTGGGTTTAGTCTAGTGTCTACTCTTAGTGGCAAGCAGATTCATTAGCATTAACATTTTTCTGTGTGTCGGGAATGTTTATTCTTGGGGAGCAATGAAGGGAGCATTATTTCCCCAAAGTCCCATAGTGCGCTTTCACTGTTGCAATGTAAATCCGACAATGCCTGCAATACTGGCAACCCTTTTACAAGTTTTGGTTTTTTATACGACATCACTTATTTTTTTTTTACAATACTGAATAACAATCACTGAGCGAAACAAATGTTGCGAAACAAATGGAGAGAAACAAATGCCTACTAGAAAGTCTATTTTAACAACGCATTTTGTAAAGGATAATGATCGAAAACCGCGGGCATTCCTAAACAATGCCCGAGGGCGCGCAGCGTCCCGAGGGCCATTGTTTAGGAATGCACAAGGTTTTTGGTCATTATCCGACTTAATACCCGTTACGCGAAGAGCTCGTTCCCATTGTCGGCTATTGTTGGCAGACGTTCTATGCTTTGAAAGAACGTGGTATTGTTACGTTCTTGAAATAACGGGCCATTGTTTTACATTATTGGTAAAGATTCGAAAATAGTTGAACGTGTTGCGGAAAACTAAAATTCTTGGTAGGCTACTGATGATCAAAATGCCGTATCGTATTCCGTGTTTGTGCTTTTCGACGTGCATGTTTGTGCGTTGCGTGGCAAAAATGAGGACAGAACTTTAACACAAAGACAACGCACTTTTGGCAGGTCAAATGAAAATGGGCGAGAATACCTTGAATACATATTAAACGTTACAAAAATAAATCAACGTGGGTCAAAATATATAAAAGGAAAGAAGAAAACAAGCCGAACAGCTATGTGATCTAGGGACGAATTGGGTTGATAGTTTGAATCCGGGTCATGCCACTCCAAAGGTGGCTTACTGTACTACGTTAATGCTAGTGTATTATTTTTGCTGTTTGGCTTGTTTTCCTCTTTCCTTCATGTAATTTACAGGAATTGGTCCTTATTTATTTAAAACATATAAAAGTGCAACCAAAGAGATCGTCAACGCATTTTCTCTTCCCGACAATCCTTCTCGTTGTCCTGGTAACGTGCACAGACTGTATCAAAATTATTGGGCCGAACATGCAAACTCTGAGATTGTGTATTTTTGCCCCAAAAAGAAATACAGTAATAAAATTTTGTATTACAACCGCCCCGTGGGTAAAAATGTTCCGGGCAACATCGTCAAAAATGTTGCAACATATGTCAATTGCTAAGTTGGATGGCTAATTAAGCAATCACAACATTCGTGTCAGCAACAACTTTGTATCGAGCCAACGTAGACGAGCACCTCATTACGCAAACAACTGGCCAACGTAACTTGAAATCCTTACAAAAGTACAAGAAAAGTAGCCGTGGTATGCAAGCAAATATCATCGGTATTCTGAACGTCGTAACAAATGTATCAGGCCGGAGTGTTACAAATGAAAACCCGGTCAAACATTTGGTCATTAAAAACCATTTTACAATCATTACGTAATCTTTTGTGAATGTAACGACATTGTAATGTAGTACTTTGCTACTTCAAATGTGTTTTTTGTTTTGTTTTGTTAAAATAAGCTGTTTTTCAAACCCAGGGCATTCCCTAGGCAATGCTCGCACTTTTCCCGCCTTCAGATGAAAGTGCGGGTTTTCCCGGCAACAATGGGTTCTTACATTGTTGCGTATTGTTTCAGCTGGGCTTTCCTTCGCCGAAAAGGGCATTAAGTAAAAGGCCAACACATTGCCTGTTTGCACGACGCGAGAGAACAATTTGGTTAGAATGTGATCCACACCTAATCAAGCTGAATGTTTACTTCCTCTTTCCCCCTTTTATGGTGCAATGGACGCATTCACCACTGTTCTTTACCCGCATGTAGAAAACTGGGTAATTTAAGAGGTCTGTAAGCAAATGTCGGCGAGTAGTGCAGTACTTGGTCACGTATATACGTTTTTAGAATTATTTACTGAAAATTCGAGTAATACGAAGACATACCACGCGAGGGTTGTATGCGAGTCCGTCATATGTCTAGGCATACATCAAGCAAATGCACTTGCAAGGTTTAGAAAGGTAAAGAGGAATTGCATCTGAATCCCAAACCACCTAACGATAGAGCTTTCAGTTCGATGTGCCAGGCATAACGAAAGTGCCACATGAAGGGGACCCACGGAGGACACGATGTAAAACATCCCTCCGAAGCGCTTTTAAGGCGGACTTGTAAAGGTAGATTCATCCCGAATCAAGCCAGGCACAGAGTCGGACTGGGTAGGAAAGGTCGCATGCGCCATTTATCGAAATGACCGGGGAGGAGCGCCATGTTTTACAGGGAACTCTGAAGTGATGGCGCCTCCAACCGTCTCAGGGTTTTGGGAAGCGCTCTAAGCTTCCCAAGCAGATGCAAAGCCAACGGTCGAGCCAACGGTTTGCTTATTTTCATATTCTGTCGTCATTTCTGGATTTACAGTGCATTCTCCAACACATATTTTATATTTCGAGTAATGCTGTTTTTGGAAATTTTGGAGTGGGGTGGGGGGGGGGGAGTTTTAAAAAATGGTTAAACATGTAAGTAAAGGGAGGGTGAAGAGAGAAGGGAATTTGTGCCTGAAAGGAAAGGTCATCAACGTGCAGGAAATTCAAAACCAATCATTTTTCTTCGCGGGGAAGAGAAAAAAAAGACTACCAAAGGGGCGCCGAAAGTGTGGTAGTCAAAGGGCGCCTGTGCCATTGGCACAATGGCACTATGGCCAGTCCGAGCCTGGTACTTGGGCTCATTTTAATGGGTGTGCCAGTCCGAGCCCGGCCAGGCACACCCATTAAAATGAGCCCAAGTACCAGGCAGCCTACCAACTTTGGGGGTAGGTCTTCTATGAACATTAAGGTATTAACCATTTCCTGTTTACATGGAGGTTACAAGCCCCCACCAGCGTTCACGTGACAGGTCGGGCTTCATGATGGCATGTAATCATTCTAGCAATCCATGTAGATGACGTTAGGGCGCGTTTACGCAACGATTCGCCTTTGCCTTCTCGCAGCTAGAAGCTAGAAATCATCTGAAATTCCAACATGGCGGCGGTTTTAGCTATGTCGACTCGGAATGAAAACACTGAATAATGCGAGTTCGGAAGCGACTGGGAAAATTTCGTTAAGAGGAATTCTTTATCTTATTGTCACGGATTATAAGACTTACAGCATTTACTCAAACGAGGTCGGATTTAGCTAATCCAGATACAGTTGTTACCATGGCAACGACAACATTTCCATTGAGATTAAATTCTAGCTGCGAGAATGCAAAGGCGAGTCGTTGCGTAAACCCGGCCTTACACTGGAAAAATGGTGATACGAGCTGCTTACTAAACCTATGTAATCCTAAAATTCTTGCAAGGATTACCATGGAAATATCATCCATATGCCGAACGGGAACTTTGTATGGTCTAAGATCAATCTCCCAGCTGCATCAACGAGTATTCGTATGGATGTTGCGTGTTTAAATGTCTATGGGTCAACGTGCTAACAGATAGATATTGTAAACCTTAACCTATAGGTGTTGTAAACCAAAATGCCTATAGGTGTTGTAAGCCAATACTGTTGTAGCGAGGAAGTTTTGAAATTCCTGGAGTTGCTCATCCGACTTAGCACGTAACGCCACTGTGTCATTTTCTTAGATGCAGCGGTGAAGTGTTGGATGTATTTCTGAGAAACGTACATGCCAAACTTTTTTTCATGGGCCGTCAAGTTGAGCCACAGGAGGTAATACCTGCAATGCATCACTTTCTTCGAGAGATGGCCTTGCTTGTCCAGCCCCCGTAAAATCACAACCAACCAACCTTATGAAAACTATTTTCTTCTACTTAAAAAAATTAAATATTATTTTATTGCACTTTTTTTTATTACACAGGATGGCCACTTTCTGGATCCAAAATCCCATTGTTTGTCCGGAATAGTGGGTCGTATTTTACAAATCGTTTGGAATTGAGATTTTTGATCCAGAAACGCGGTACACATTTTTATTGAACAAACCCTTTGAACATTTCAAATTATTAGACATTTCCAGGTTTACCTTTTTTTTATGGCCTACGCACATGCACTGTGTAGATTGGGGCCTCCTATACAAACCGAAGCCATAATCGGGCCCTGGGTACATGATAAGCCCGGTGTTATTCGTTCCACCTCCAACCCTTGAGGGGCGAACAGAACCTTGCCTTGAACAATGTCTAGGAAACGAGCTAATTTTATGCGTACAGTTATGATACAAAACTGAGTCGAACCACGTTTCGTTGTGATCATTCTTGAGGTCCACATTCATTATGTCGAAACACGTGACAACACGTGACAGTTTTTATCTGGGGGCAGATTACAGGGTCTTGTACACACAGACATTCCAGACGCTGGAGTTTGTAACGACTTTCTGTGAGACCCACCTTTAAGCAATTCTGCTTTCACTCATAATTCATTTTAAGTGTATGATTTGTCAAGATGATGACCGATGACTAGCTGTTAATTAGCGCCACCAATTAATTGAAACCAGAAACATCGTCGAAAGTTTCTTGCATGGATTGTCTTGTAGAAGCAATGAGTGCGTTAATATCGTCAGCAGTTAACCCTGTGGTTGGTATGGGTGGTAGTATCCGTATAGTTACTTGACCTACGAGAAAAAAAATTCCACTCATTACTTTTTCGTTGTGTTTTATTGGATCTTAAGTTATGAATAATCATCACATCAAAGACAAAGAAACTGAACAATGAGAGTTGAGAACTTTGAGAGCGAGCGACAAAGGATTGTTTGATAGATATTTTATTGGTCTTATTGGGCTACACACCATTTGCTCATTGAACTACGTTCCAACTTAACCTACTAACCCTGTACCTAACCAAATGCCTGACAAGTAGTCAAGAGCGACGGCTTCCCCTTACACTCAGAATGCTCCGTCAGCAGGAAGAAGATGAAAGACAATCACGCTGGGTCGCCCTGAAAAAGTCAAAACGCTGGGTCGCCCTGAAGAAGTCAACCACCCTACGTACAGGGGCCCCCCACACCCCCCCCCCCCCCCGACGAATGTGGTGGGACTCCAAGAACAGCGAGCAGGGGGTTCCCCACCACCATCAACGAATCGCCTGTTCAACTCCCACCGGGAGCATTCCAAAACAAAGTGCCTAACGGTCTCATCCCCCTGCCCACACACACATCGGGCCGACCTAGCCCAAACATGAAATTCCTACTCAAATATTTTCGGAGATATACGGATTTTAGACCGATTTTTAGCAGCGGCGGTAAGGAAGCGGCAGTAAGGCCACAAGGCCAGTGGCCGATCTATAAGGCTAGTGGACCCCCAGCACTACGTTACAAGCACAACACAAAGCCATTTCCCAATAGTATAAAATACTGAAACTTATTTTAGAATGAACACAAGAGTACATAATTACAAATGGCACAAAAAAAAAAAAAAAAAACACACACACGTTTTGAAACAAGAGTTAAAGCCAATCAGAAAGTTATTCGGCTCAGAAGGGTTGAATAAATACAGATGCGAACCTATTTACGTTGCATTTTGGACTTAAATGTCAGACTGACTGAGCGGGGAATTGAACCAACGACATTTCAAACCAAAGGTCGAGGTCCCACCGCTGAACCATACTCCATAGGCCGTGTCAGTATGGCTCAGCGGTAGGATCTCGACCTTTGGTTTCAAAGGTCGTGGGTTCCCCGCTCAGGTAGTCTGACATTTCGGTACAAAAGGCAACGTAAATAGGTTTACATCTGTATTTGTTTTGAAACAACGTGGTCTCTTTTATTTTATCATTTATACACCAAATCTCACGCGTGGTGACAGAGGTATCCAAATGCGCTCGGAAGGGATGAGGTCCACACCATTCACAGAGGCTGCTTGGGCAAAAAGTTGGAAATGTTCGTTGAATAGAACTTCGTTAAGGCCATGCAAAGTAAAAAAAAAAATGGTTTTCAGGCCCTCCCGAATCGATTTTTTTGCAAGAAATAAAAATAATTGACGCGGCATTTATTAGTGACTTTTCCGAAGTCAACATTAGTCTGATCACTACTGTTGTATCAATGCTACGTAATCCGCCGCATCATCTGAAAAGTCGCATCAAATTTGGGGGGGGGGGGTTTCTGAAAACCGATCTATGCTTGCTGCGAATAAAAATTTCCGAAAAATGGCTTTTTAAATGCTGTGTTGAAGCAATCTGACCATTTTTTTAAAATTCAGTATGAAAACGGCACCTTAAAAAATATAAAATGTGTTAAAAAATATTTTAAAAAAACTTCATCTCTCGTCAGTTTTCAACTTTCTGTGCTCGAGAACCGAATGTGTAAAAAAATATATATATATTTAAAAAAAGCCTCATCCCTCATCAGTTTTCACCTTTCTGTGCCCGAGAATCATTTTTTTAAACTTTGCGTGGCCGAATGTATGATGATCAGCTGCGTGTTATGTACGTTTACTTTGGCTATTGCAGTCCGCATTAACCGTAGAACACTCTGCAAGGACAATTTCAACTATAGGATAAAAATGAGTTCGGATTGAGGCTCTAGGATCATTGTTGGATTCGTTCTCAGAGCACTGAGCAGAAATCATCAATGAAGGACAGGGCAGAAATTACGTAGGAGAAATGGTTCCGAAAAATATTCTAAATAACATTTTAGAACACGTTTGGTAGCATCCAGGGTCGGACTGGCTGCAGTGCCATTGTACGATGGCACAGGCGCCTTTCAGTTGTTACATGTCTGGCGCCCCTAGGGTTTTTTCCTCCCGTGAAGAAAAAACTCTTTCGGAGTTCTCTCTTGCTGGTGACCTTCTTTCAGGTACAAATCCTCCTCCCCCCCCCCTTTTTTTGTTTCCTCCCCCTCCCCAACCACCCCCAACCCCGCCTACTACTCCATTCAAGGAAAAAAAGTTCATCATAATTCTACAAATCAACCTGTAAAAAAAGACCTCCCTTGAAGAATAAGACGTGTCTAAAAAAAATGCACTAGCCAGTACAGAACATTAAAAGAAGCAAATGCTTGTGGGACTTGTCTTCGGATCCTGCTCGAAGATCTTACAGCGCTTCTCCAAGCCACTTAGCTCAATTTGTAGGGTCCTCATTGAATCAGAAATAGGATCATAGTAAAACACATGGCGCCCCTGTCCTTCCTCCAAGTGGCACATGTGCCCCTTCCTAGCCAGTCCGACTCTGGTAGCATCTCTCTCTCTCGGCCGAGTAATTGTAACATGTAGCACTCAAATAAACAAGCCTTGTTTATACTAGTGGTTGACTGTAAAATAGAATATATTTTAGCCTGCCAATAAGGGAATATAAGTCTCGAGAAGGCAAACTAGTTCGTCCAACAACAGAATTTATGACGTTGAGAGTCAGTAAATATTTTATGAAAATTGCTCGAATACTAAAAAGTGTATTGTCACTCAGTGGCGTAACTAGCGTTTTGTACTGAGGGGGCAACACTATCCGTATAGCCGAATGGTGTGGAGGGAGAACCCAATAACAGCTAGGGGTTCTGGGGGAGCGCTGTGACCTCCCCAGCGGCCGGAAGCTGACGCATTTTTGCTATTTTCTTGCATTTTCTGCCCTTATAAAGTGCCTGCTGTTGGAAACATTTTTATAAAATCAGTTTTGTCGACTGCATTATATGCATAAAAAAAATTTGTAATGTAAATCTTTCACTTTCATACTAAATACTTATTTTTTAGACATACATGATGCTTTGTTAGAAATGTTGGTGATTTTAAGCAAAATATGAGTTAGTAATTAATTGTCTTACTGTTACGTCTTCAGGATAGTCAAGGTTTTTTCAGCTATGCAAAAAGTGGCTTGGCCAATTTGCCGAATAAGCCTTCAAAATCGTACAGAGGGGGCGAATCGCCCCTTCGGCCCCCCCCCCCACTCGTTACGTCACTGTTGTTACTCACCAAACAAATGAGTAAAGCCTCATTTATTCGATGAGTCTGTTCTTAGAAATTGACAAAAATGAGATAAAATTATTAAAGACTGCTTCGATACTAACGTAGGTCTAATCAAAGACTACGACTATTCATTTTCGCATCAAATTGCTTATGACAAGTTCACGATGGTTCCCAGACGCTTTAGCACACAAACACTTACAAAACAAGTGCCGTAAACAACAAATAGTCTACAAAATTGAAATTTTACAAATGTACACATAAAATGAACACGCAATGACTCACACACGAAACACAACTAAAACATAAGTTGGCAAACACACGTGCGTTTACTTTCTGACATTAGACCTGGCGAGTAAAAAATCTTTGTTCCCTGGAATTGGAGTTCAAATTATATTTAGTTTCGTTCAAGTGAACTTTAATCCGTATTTTTGTTTGTGTACCTTCACAGCTGAGTTCAACGGGGATACGAACTCTACAGCCTTTTTTTTCTAAACCGTTTCTGTTCAGTACTTAATAGGCAAGTGATAGCCGGTGGCCCGACGGTCTCGAAGCTGGTGGGTATCCATTTGAAGATATGCTCCATCGTTTTCATGAGGGAGCTGCAAGCCTCGAAAATGGACTCATACGCCGCTGATACGTCCATTGCCGGGAATGAAACATGGCTTTTACAGCCATTCAAGCCATTAATTATTCTTTAGCACCGTAGTCAGTCATTATGCACTTATCAAAAAATATTAAAATGTTGTGCAATATTTCGTTACATACCTCCATTATCGAATATTTTCTTTTCAGTATTATAAAAGCTTGAGTATGAAGATACAACTACGGGTAAAATAGGCACCTGAAAGCAAGTAAATACAAATTAAAACTATTAGAATTTACGACAGGGCCGCCGAGAGGGCAGATGGGGCCTACGGGGCCTGTCTGTGGGACATATACACTTACGGTTCGTTGGCAATTTAGATTCATTTTTGTTGGACTTTCGTGGCTTTCTCGGTTGAATCCGCTTCTGGATTCATAGTAGTGCCACAGGGTACTGTGTTAGGCAGGACCCTAAGGTAAGCAGGGTCCTCAGGTTAGCTGGTGGGCCGGGCCCCCTTGAAGCATGGGCGTAGGGACAGAAGCCATTTTTGCTCCCCTGTCCTCTGGTCAACCCTGATTGGCGAGATCACCCCAACCCTCCCCCCCCCAAAAAAAAGAGAAGTAACTGATTCCCAACTTTCTCCCCATCCCAGAAAAAAAAAATGCTTTATCAACAATACTTGACAGTTTGGGGAAAGACAGTCTTTTTTAATTTTGAGGAGATCTGCAATGCTGAAAAGGCGGTATAGCTATGTATGTACAAGGTTCACACAAGATCACAAACAAAATTTCAAGCATTTTTAAGGTTTTTTTTTTTCAAAATCAATATAATTATTCAAGGACTTTTCTAAAACCACCACAATTTTTTTCAGCAACCTTGATTAGTCAATAGACTTGCTCAAATAACGCATTCTCGGCAGCTTCAAATACGGCCTCGTACTACAGGGAAAAGGGCCAACAATATCTCACCACGTAGTAAAATGTTAATACATGTATCTTGTTAGGGCAAAGCCATAATAAAAAGAAGAAACACATCCTACTTGAAGAGGACATCACGAGAAATGCCTAACCTTTTGCCAGCTTACTGTGCGCGATGTCCAGAGACATTTACGTTGATGATGGTTTGATGAAGGTGAAGTGACTGTTGTTGCTGAAGGCGGGAAGTTGAGGTTGTGCCGGATCCGGAAGTGTATAAACAGAAGGAGGTTGCGAATGATGTTGTAGGCACCTCTGCTGGAAGATGAGCAGATAAAGAGAAGCTTATTTTATCACTCCAACTGAAGAGGACATCATAACTGCCTAATATTTCGCCAGGTTGCTGCATGGGATATTCAGAGGCACTTACGTTGATGATGGTTCGATGAATGTGAAGTGACTGTTGTTGCTGCAGACGGGAAGTGGATGGTTGCACCGGATCCGAAAGTGTGTAAACGGAAGGCGGTTACGAATGCTGTTGTAGTCCCCTCCCCCCCCCTACTGGAAGTTGTGTACATGAGTAAAGGCTTATTTTATGGTGCGTCTTGTGGAACAAAGTTTTTCGCTGCAAAGTATGGTTGCATGTTGCCAGTCTGGAGTGTGGTCATCTTCTGTGTTGTGCATGGCTATTGCACTGGTGACGTCATGATGTGACAGGCTATTTTTATGTTGGAGAAAACGACTATAAGAGAGATTTTTAGTTTCTCCACTTAGTAACACTTTTGTGGCACTGCAGGCAGGGAATTTTATAAAAACTGTTTTTATAAGCACTGGCACTTTCTAAACACTGCCAACTCCAAACTCCGCATCCGCCATGTAAATGAAAATGAATATTTTCAGATGTCAGATGTCAGATGGACACGGACATTCGACGCACTGGACAACAGAAATGAATAACGGGTTGGGGGGGGGGGG
>JAHWFP010269096.1:1750-15011 GCA_023313725.1 Lithobius niger
GTTTTCCATATGGATAGTGAGTTTATGAACGTTGGAAACTTGAAAATTATACACTCAAACATCCGTAGCTTGCACAAAAAATGGGGATTAATTGGTTTTCACACTTGGTTTTCACGATATCTTTATAAGCTTAAAGGTACGATAATTTTGTTCCTACCAGAGAAGAAACCAGTAGGGACTGTGGCCTATGTGTTTTTGTTAAGGAGGAATTTGATGCTACTTCTGGTGGTTTTAAGAGTGATGTTATTGACGGAATTGGAATATCTGTTCATCTTCCTGAAACGCGCTCTTAATTCTGGATATTTATAGGCAGCCTAAAGCTAATAAATCCAAATTTATTAGTGAACTCAAAAGTAAATTAAGGGGATCAACAACAATATTGATAATGTTGTAGTTATGGGAGACATTAATATTGATATACTAAAAAAAGTAAAAATAAGAGAAGAGCTGTAGAGAAAAGTCCGAAATCTGATTGCAACTGTCGGATTGAATATAAAATTTAATTCTTTTACCAGGGTAGAAATTGTAAGTGGCGTGCTTCAAGAATCTTGTATTGACCAGTGCTGTGTAAGAAGTAAAGGGTCATCAAATGGTTACACTTGGGTGAAAAAGATGTCTGACAATTACTTTACATTGGTAAATATAAAAATAGTAAATATTAATGCAAATAAGACTCATAGTGATAATACCGACAAAAGTATCATAAATGAAACTCAAGCAATTAAACATAAGAAAAAAGATTGACTGGAGACACCTAAATGAAATTACGGATACGAATGAAGCCTACAATTTTGTTAATGACAAACTTAAACAAATTTATGACTTAAAGATGACTTAAAGATGATACACAAACAACCAATATAAGTAGCGCTGGAAATAACAAAAATAATGGACGTAAGACCTGGATATCTTAGAATGTAATAAAAAAAATTGACGACAAAAATATACTAAGGAAAAATGTTCTTAAGAATAAAAATGAAGAGACAGTTGATATGTAGAGGAAAGCTAAGGGACTGGTTATTATTTATGGCGGGGGAGGGGTGGAGGAAATAAAATGTGAGCACCAAATTTCCGATGACCCCCCCTTTGAGACCCAGAAAAATTCTTGACCCCCATTCAAGTTCCAAAAATTATATGACCCCCCCAAAAAAATGCACTTTTTGCACACCTATTGATACTGTCTCCAAACGATTCCTGTAGGCAAGACTAGTGCTGTAGCAAAATTAAGTAAGTAGCTTTCCACATTGACAGTTACCATTAGTTCGTTCGTTAATTTAGTTCATTTTGAACGAAAAGACATGTTGGGTGTCAAATGTTGCGTAAACTGTTCCTTACACCCATCTCTTGTCAAGATTCATACAATAAATATGAAGAACACACTGTTTGCTGGTATGCCCATCTCCGTAACATAGTCAGCACCTAAAAGACCGAAGAAGCCAAGAAACTAGATGCCAAGGCTTTTCTATAAAGTTCTTTGTTATAATAAAATATACTTGCAGTATTGATACTAATAGATTCAAAATCTTGTAAACACTTACATCACGAGGGTTCTGAGGGGCTTGCCCCTCCGAAGCTGAGGCGTTTTTAGAAAATTTGACTGCTGAAAGTGCCAGTTTTGAGGTCCAAAATGACTTTTCTTCCAGTTGGTTACCATGTTTTGGCCCCCTCCCTCTTGACTGGACCTGAACAATTTATGACCCCCTCCTCGAGAGGGTCCAAAAAGTTCATGAGCCCCCCAATTCCCCCGTAAATAATGACCAGTCCCTAAAAATGAAGTAAGTTAACTTATACGACTTGCTAAACAGAACTACTACAAAAATATTTTCAGTAAATTAGGCAATGATTCGAGAAAAAATTGAAATAAGGTTAACGATTTGACAGGCCGCACCAAAAAATTGAACATTGACGAACATCTAAAGAAAATTTACCCGCATGCAAACTTTACAACACTAGCAAATAAATTTAATTTGAATTTTGTGGAACAAGTTCCCAAACAGAAAAAAAGCTTTGCTAATAGGGATGTTTTACTAAAACAAAATGCTACAGGACCAAGTTTTGGTAAATATGGCAGGTGAAGGCATTCTGCAACAGAAAGTAAAAATTTGATGAGTATCTTTTATGCTTCTATTGATGAGACATCTGTAATTGTAAAGAACATGAAAACAACAAATGCAATTGACAGTTTTGTTTAAGGCTATTTTCAAAAAAAATAACGTTAATTCTTCTATTTTAATCTCTAAACTAATGAATAAAATCATTGAAAGCGAATGCTGGCCTGAAGGATTGAAAAAAACTAGTTCTAAAACCAGTTTACAAAAAAGGAAAAATAAATGACTTGAATAACTACAGATCCATTTCGCTTTTACCAGTAGTTAATAAAATAATTGGAAAAGTTTTTTGCTAATAAAATCACAGAGTTTCTTGATAAAAATAAGCTTATAACGAAGCAACAATTTGGTTTTAGAAAGAATTTAGGGACCAGTGTTGCTTTAAAAGAAATTAATGAGATGATCACAAAAGCACTTAACAGTGGCAAGCATGTTAGTGCAATACTTATTGACTTACAAAAATCCTTTGACACCATAAATCATGCAATTCTTTTTCGTAAGTGTAATGCCCTGTGTCTAAGAGGAAAAATCTTAAACATAACTAGAAATTACATGGAAAACAGAATCACTATTACAAAAATAAAAGATGAATTTAGTGATATGGTAAATATAAATACTTGTGTTCCCCTAGGTTCTGTGCTTGGTCCACTGTTATTTTTAATACACTTTAACGATAATGAGGATGCTTTGAATCACAACTCTGCCTTTTTGTATGCTGATGACATCATTTTAATATCAATAAAGGACAATAACGAGGAAATGCAGGCAAACCTCCAGGAGGATTTCGAAAATATTAACGATTGGTTTGTCATAAATGAAGTGTCTATTAGCGAATCCAAGACATATTTGATCTCTATTATGAATCCACATCGTAAATCAGAATCGGACTTTGATATTTTTATGTATACAGAACACTGTAATCGTTGAAATTGTATTAGCACTTGTATAAAACTTAACAGACTCAGTGAAGTGAAATATTTGGGCTTTACTCTGAATAGTGAATGGAATTACAACAAATATCATTACACTATCATTATTAAATTAAGAAAAACAATGCCAAGTCTTTATAAAATCAAGAATGTTCTAAGTAAAACAAACCAATTAAAAACTTACTATACCTGGATTCAATCTGTTTTGAGGTATGGTATTGAAATCTACGGATTCGCATCAAGCTCTGCATTATCTAAACTTCGAAAAGCACAAAATAAAATCATTAAGATAGTTTTAGAAATAAAATTTGTGAAAAAACTGTTGAATTATTCATTCAAATGAAAATTTTAAGGATTACTCAATTGAGAGATTATGTTCTGACCCTCAACAACTACTATAACCATATACAGATGCAAACCTATTTACGTTGCCTTTTGGACTTATATGTCAAACTGCCTGAGCGGGGAATCGAACCCCTGACCTCTGAAATCAAAGGCCAAGGTCCTACCGCTAAGCCAGATTGACACGGCCAATCTGATTTCAGAGGTTAGGTGTTCGATTCCCCGCTCAGGCAGTTTGACATATAAGTCCAAAAGGCAACGTAAATAGGTTTGCATCTGTATTTTGTAAAATAAAAAAATAAAAAACCAATTTCTGTAACCAATTTCTAGCCCATTGGCTTTCCGTCCCGTTTAACTATAACCATAAGTTTAAAACTAACGATAAGTCTAAAGCCTTATACTTAGGAAAAGCACTTACCAGTACACACTACCTCTCGCAAAAAAATGTGTATGGTGAACGTCACCGAGAATACACTGTACCAAAACTTTTTAACAGCTTACCTGAACAATTACTTAACGTTGAAACATTAAGGGAATTGAAAACGATGCTAAAAGCACACAATATGTGCCTTAAAAATATTTAAAGATGAACCTTCATTTTTTCTTCTCCTTTCACAGAAAACATTGTGTGTTTTTTTTGCTGTGGTTATCAATTTATACCTTTGACGTACTCTGTGTTTAACTATGGACTTGCTTGTATTTAAGTTATTGCCTAATACTTTCTCACCATATTATTATTAAGTTCTTTTTTTCACTTATGAGAAATATTGTAGAAATATGAAATACTGACTATTGTAGACTCATACAAGTTTGACGTAACAAACTTCGAGTAATTATGCAATAAACTATCATTCATTCTTTAAAAAAAACAGTATTGCATGCTGCATCGGTGCAGGCTGAAAAGCCACTCAATGCAGTTTATTTAAGGCAATTGACAATATGGACAGGAAAAAAATGTAAGTTTATACCAACGTGACATATCCGAAAATTCATGGAAACATACTTGCTCCTAATAAAATTAAATTAGCTTTCTTATTAACTGCCATACTTGTTCAGGTAAAATAATGAGATGCGATATTGTGTAATAGCCAAACTAAGGTCACAACCGGTTTTGGCTTTGCATTGCAAGATTGTGATTTTTGTGATGGATTTATTTTTTAGATCATGGGAACAATAATATCGTATTTGATAATTCTGATGCAATTCCGACCAAAAGAATTACCAAACGTTCTATGCCAGAACACTACTACGGGATATTAAATGCTTTTACCTTAGTTGGGAAATAAATATCACAGGAAGATGTAGAAGAATTGTGTGGTGCAACGATTTACGATCGCGTGTATTTATTGTTTGTGATTTTCAATCTCTTAGTAGGTTACATTAGTTCTGTGTTTGCAATGCAGCCACGAATGTAACGTGCAGCATCACTAAGTGACTGATTCCAAAGCAAATATCGCTGTTAACAGAAGTGAGCAGGATAAATGATGATCTGTTGTATATACTGACCAATTCCTGGTTTATAGTTTTGATGTGTTACTTGCTGGCCGCAATAGCCTATACAGATTTGTAATTTTATTTATGGTGTAAAATGCATCTTTACCTTTTGATTATTTTTAGCAGAGTTGAGAAATGGAAAATTCATTTTTGATTCACCTATTACTTATAATGATGCTATTCGACTGCTACAGAGGCCGCAAATTCTTAGATTAAACGACTCAAGCCAGTTTAGGATTTATTACAAGGACTGAGATATCTTTTTGGGTCTCCCACGTGCCACCTCATACGTTGATTGAGAGTGGTTGTTATGGGTTATCTGGAGAAATTAAAGCGGATGCAGAATTGTTGGCTTTTTTTAGGGAGCACGATCCCAAACTGGGTTATCTGCCCCACGATGATGAGAGGGACGAATTCGCTGGAGAAATCTCAGCGAAAACCCCAGGTTCTTTGAACTGCTACAAACAACATGAGCACGAGGCACTACAGGTCTCTTCTCTTCCCAAAAATGTCAAGGCGGCCTAGGCCAGGATCAAACCCGGACCAGCGCGCAGAAGGTGGTTGTTCTATTCACTTGTCTACCCGTCCATCTAATGGAGACTTAAGTTGGGTTACAATAATATAACTTAGCAGCAGTGCCTTATAGGAGAACTTACCATTAGCCATTACCATACCATCCTTATCGCAGGCCAACATTCTACCCTCGTAACGAATGTTATAACCTCAAACGCAAATTAAGAACTCTCATTAAAGCTGTACATGCACGAGCGTATTAAAATATATAGAGGCTTTCTATGGTAAATTTAAATATTAAAGTAATAGGAGATCCACACATTTTTTTCCATCCAATATCACTCTCTAATTTGTATGGGCGGTGGATGCTGATGTGTGAATATCATAGTAGCCCAAAATAAAACAACATATCACAGTAAATATTTGCAAAAATAATACCGAATAAAATTTCTTGAGTCTCAAACCGAATAAACAGTACGTGCGTGGATTTGCAGGAATTTGTATTTCTCCCATTGGCATGGATAAAGTCTGTAATATTATACGGAAATTCTGCAAGATGCTTTAAAAAAAGGAGCCTCTTCAGGACCACCTTCCGTCTACCTGTGTTGGGTTTTAAATTGTTCCCAATTATATGTAAATTTTAATTTAAAACGTAATTATGTTGATTGAGGATTGCAAATTCCACGTGACGCGGATGATGTTGTTTTAGAGGTTACGTGATATTAAGGGATCAAGTCATGTAAATTCTACCTGTACCTCATTGTCGTAGATATAGAAATTGCCACCCCTTCAATCTATGAATGACCCCCACTTTCTGGTCCCCGTGTGACATTACCAACACTAAGTTTTGTTGATTCTATCCAATTATGTGTAAACCATACTTGGATGAGCTCCGATTGTATCATGTCTACCTTCCATTTAGCAAATGAAAGAACTATAACTCACGCGTACCTGAATACACACCTTCATCCTGATAGAAACGTCAATACAGCTTTCGAACATCGTTTAGAAATGTTTCTATTTTCTGTTCGGAGTTTCTCAATATGTTACTCATTCACGTTTGGAGGTTCCCTACACATTCTTTAGAGAATTCCGAATCTTGCAATAAACGAATGTAGATGGTGGTGGGAACGTTACTACATTGTTAACTGATGTTGTATTTGTTCATCATTCATATTGTGGATGTTTCTGTTTAGTTTTGCACTCGAGGATTCATGGAAAATGGCAGAGTTGAAATTTTACGTAAGGAGGCCCCCTGCACTCAAATGTACAAAAAAGTGGAAATAAGAACGATAGGATGATACAGCAGTAACCATGACAACTTTAACAAAGGATAGGACTACTACAACGTTAGGAAGGTCATTGCATCCGAACAAACTGGTGATGATGCCGCAATCATCAAATGAGGAGATAACACATTGAAGCTAACTTATGATGACTGACTGGACCTGTATCACTACCTCAAGATGATTAACGGAAAAGGTTTGTTATGATGAGCGTCTGTAGAACATGTACAGGAGGGCCCGAACAAAGCCATGATTTTAAATACGAAGAAGCAATTTCGTGTTCGGTTCAGTGGTAGTGATAGTTCACTTCACCGGTAGGTACATCAACACTCTGTTGCAGCTTTGATAGTGAGTGGCACCACAAGCATATGATGAAAGTACATTCTACCGTTTTTCATCGTTAAACATTCAAAAACAGACAAATCCACTTTTGGTAAAATTTCAGAAAACGCAATTTTTTTACTGGCACTAAACCACTAATGATAGAAACCCAGTATTTCTTGAGGCCATTTAATTTAATTTATAGAGCATATTAAGTACGTTTTATGTCTAATAATTCACATAATTATGGCAATATAAGACCATAGTGTACGGATTTGTACTATTTTGGTAGAAATGTCAGGATTTGTCTGCTTCTGAATGCAACAAGGTAGGATTTATCTGCATTTGATTGAAGTAGGATTCGTCAGAAATTTTTGGCAACGACATTGAAAGAAAAACAAATTGAATAATGGAATGATTAATACATGAAGAAAGATGCTGCATTTCAGCTGTATTGGTAACACTGTTTTGGTACATTTAATGCAATTTTCTAGCACTTCCAATAGTAGCTGAAAGATACGGCTTTTTATTTCGGCCATAATGGATATCTCATGCTTTCAGCTTTTTTATAAAGCGCCGAATATGTTTATTTTTTGTTTGCTAACTTATGAGACCGTCGGTCACCACCTCTTTTATCGGAGCATTTATTTCACTACTGTTATGACAGCGTTTTATAACACCAGGAAAGTAAACAATTTGTTCCTGTCTTTCTCCATAACCAACATGATGCGCATACGGCACATGCCAATTAAACGAATCGCCTATTGTGTCATTGTAAAGTTTCTGCTTTTTATGTTCCCGCTTGCTAACCTTTTTGGGCACATTTTTTAGCCCTTTGTTGACATCAGCAACTAAAACAAACGAGGAATCGTCACCTTCCAGTGCTGTCAACATACAGGCGGCAGCAGCCATACTGTTTATGGGCACGTGACATGCTTCGCGTTGCCTGAGGGGCTTCGTGGAATTGTCTGAATTTGTTTGGTACAGAGACTCGGATGCGTCTGCTTTTGACTGAAACGGCTGTTTTATCAGTGCTGCTGATGGGTGGATCTGACTGTTTTTGAACGAAACACTCTTGAAGGCCCTGTAATATTCCTCTCTCTGTCGTATGGTGGTGGATATCCGGAAAAAAACGCCCCCGACAAAACGCCCCCTGGAAAAAAACGCACCTAAGTAGGGAAAAATACCCCACTGGTGGTCATCATAGCCGAAAGCCTCAGATTTAAGATGGCTCATCTATACGAGCATTAGTTTGTTCAGAAAACTTAATGCTCCAAGAAATTTATTTAAAAAACTTATCTTTGCGTATGTACCCTCCGTTTACAATTCATTTTAGCTGCTTTTTTCATTAACGAAACTTCTTTCGCTGTCAAAACCGTCCATTGAAATTCACAATTGAACTGATTCATCTGTACGTAGTTTGCTTCAAATGATTTACATCTCCTAGAAGTTTATTTAAATATTATTTTTGCGTATTTACTAAACTTTCCCCTTTACAATTCACATACTTAGCTACTATTTTCCTTAAACTAGCCTTCTTTCTCCTTCAAAAAGTCTATAGATCCAGAACATCGTCTCCAATTCTTTATATCTCCCTATTCTAGTCTATCTCCGCCGAATCACCCACAAATCTCACTAAGTCGTATCAATTTTTAAGCAAAACAGTTCGAAATCTGGTATTGTTCAAAATTGTGCCGGTTTAGCCACACGAGCATTAAATTGCTTCGGCTGACTCAAGGCTCAAACGAAATTAATTAAAAAAAGTATTTCTTTTAAGTAATCAAATACAAACGAAGCGAGTGTCATAAAGGTACAAATTCGCTAGAGGAATCCCACTGGGGACGTGAATTGCTCACAATTGTAATGTCCCTGTCTAAATTTTACGGCAAACGGTATATCTTTAAAGTAAATCAAATGCAACCGGACAGGGTGTCGTAAAGGTACTAATTCGCTAACGGAATCTCTACTCGGGGGATGGAATTGCTCACAATTTAAAGGTTTTTTTTTTAAATAAATTTCTTGGAGCTTTATGTCATCTGATGCAAATTAATGCTTGTATAGACGAACAAGCTCATTTTTTAACCTTACTACTGAAGGAAGTGCAGTTAAGAAATGGAGTGAACCTGGGAATAGAACCAAAAACCATTTACTTAAGGACATTATTTCCTGGGGCTTTTTTCCTAGGGGCGTTTTTTCCTAGGGGCGTCTTTTTCAGAGGGTGTTTTTTGCCAGGGTCGTTTTTTCCTGGGCACGTTTTGCCGGGGGCGTTATTTCCGGAGGCGTTTGGCCGGGGGCGTTATTTCCGGAGGCATTTTGCCGGGGGCGTTATTTCCGGAGGCGTTTTGCCGGGGGCGTTATTTCCGGAGGCGTTTTGCCGGGGGCGTTATTTCCGGAGGCGTTTTGCCGGGGGCGTTTTTTCCTAGAACCATGGAAATGATCTTGTGAAGGGCTGGTTCGCTGGTTCGAATCCACGTCACGGCACTTGAATGAAACGTAAGTACATAAAGATTGCTTTTTGTACTACGTTATGCTATCATATTATTTTCACCTATGGCTTATTTTACATTTTCCGAATGATTTGTATTCCTTCTCTGTTGCCTATGAGCTTAACGTTCTGTCGAATGGAGTCCTGGTTGCAGTTGTGACCTTAGCAACGGATTCAGTGAGTTACCTTTATGCCAGTGGACACGTTGCCATATCAGTGAAGGCAGTTTGGCAGTGATCTGGAGATGCACCTTTTTGCTGGTTCGAACCTGGGTCATATAATTTGAATGAAACGTAAGCGCATAAAGGTTTTTTACTGTACTACTGTATGTTATTTTAGTGTACGATTTTCACTAATGGTTTATTTGCCACTTGCTATAGTGATTTTATTTATTAACATAAACTTAGGTATGCACTTACTACAAATAGCTGTAACGGCCTATTTTTTCTAAATGCGTTGTCTCGCTTTGGAGTTTCCTGCCATCAGCTGTGGTCACCTCCCCTACCCTGTCAATTAAAAAAAGTTTAAATAACCTTGACTTGTCTCGGTTTGCAAATTTGTTTAACCCTTATAAACCTTTAACCTTTAAACCTTTAAAATAGGCTTCACGCTGCTGAAATTTTCTTACCCCCTCGACAGTGGACTGCCCGTTTCTCACAAACGAGAAATTATTTCGGGTTAGTAGCCTATTGCTCACAGACATCTATTACTTAAAACTTAAGCTTTAATAACTAAATTGCTTGTAAGAATGGCGTTTTTATTCAGCCAGTTCTTGGGGGTTTGACAAATTCTGTTTTTTAGTGTACGAATGCTAAGAAGATGTTTTCTTAAGATTAGAATTTTAGCTTCTGAATTTTACTGAAACATTTGATACTTGACTGCATGAACAGTGGAGTCAAAGGAAGTATTAAAGAAGCCATAAAAAAAAAAGCAGAAACGCAGCAACTGATACGAAGACAAGTAAATTATATACTCTCGTCATAACATCCAACAACGGGTTCAATGGACGAACGGGATTTAATTGAATGAAAACACTAAAGTGCACATGACAGGACGTCAAGTAAAAATGCTTAAATAAGTGGTTTGGGGAGGGGGAGGACAACAAAGTGAGAAGAACGGTACGCTGAAAGAATGCGACGTAATTGAATGAATATACAAAAACGCTAAAACTGAGCAGGACGTAAAGTAAAAATAGACGAAACCTGATAACCCGTATAATACTGAAACAGTGTTAAGAAAAAACCCAGTATCCTGTTTGGTGCCAGGTTGAAGGTGGGGGGGGGGGATTTAAAGTCAGCGTTTAAGCAGCATTATATAACTAAATTGCATGAATAGTGATGTTTTTATTTATCTAGTTGGATGTGTGCCATTTTTTGTCTGTTAGTACACAAATAATGTCCTCGAAAGATATATCCTCGAGCAAAGCGAGGCTACAACCACGGATCGTGACTAGTGATTTTTTTGAAATCGACGCCAATGCAATTGTCAGGAGGAAGATTATTCATAAATATAGAGTTCAGCTGGTTTTCCCACCTACTTCTTCACTAAATCTAGGCTCGAGCAATTTTATGAATAGCATACACGCGAATTCTTGTCAGATGACTACTACTTTCGTCTTTAAGAACTTTAAAAATTTTCGACTCTAAACTTTCGACTTTAATCTTTCAATTTTCAAACATTAAATACTTTTGACAATAAGCTTTCGCCTTTAATTTTTCGACTATAAACTTTCAACTTTAAATCTTTAAACACTTCTGACGAAAAATAAACTTTCGCCTTTAATCGTTTGACTTTAAGACTTTAAACACTTTTGACTTTAAACTTTAACTATAAGCTTTAGTCGCAAGCTGTCAATGATTTCCACCATAGTAGAACTTAACTTTAAACGAACTATCTTCTCATATATATATATAGGAGTAAAGTTCTCTAGAGTTATGTGAATTATTGCATTCGTTTTCTCCGAGTTCACATCAGTTAGGGTAAGTTTATATCCGTCATTGAAACTATTGTAAGTGAAAGCTTAAATTTTATTACGGTCTGGAAAAAAAATTTGTCGACTCTTTCTATTTATTTTATTATTGATATGTAAAATAAAACCAAAGCTTTTTACGGACTTATAGCGGAATAAAGTATACTATAAGTCGTAAGTCAGCCACAAATTATCCGAAAACATTGTTAGTTGAAATTGGTGATAAATATTTTCAGCTAGCCAAAATATTTTTAAATATTTTAAACGTTTTTAATATTTAATTTTTTTAATGTAAACTAAACTTTTTCTTAACTTTTCTCAGTACATATTTAATTACTTTTTTACTGTAATTTTCGTTTTTTTTTTCACGAGTGCAGCAGTTTTACTGTTCCGTAGTACTCAAAAAATTGAAGCGGTGTTCGTTATACTGTGTGTTTCTAAACCCTACACAGAAACTTTAAGGACGACTTCCACCATACCAATGAAGGTTAAAAATTCTTATATATAAACATGTGTTTGAAATGTATCCTAAGGGCAATGCGGCCCCTCAATGGTGGCCTCCAAAACCCGGTCCCAACCTAATAACAATAACCTGACAACAACAAAAACTCGGACTTGAATGACTAGCACTTGAATCACACATGGAACTCAAAACCAATAAACGCTCAATATGAATGATTCCAACTTGAATGGCACAAAGAACTGACAACAAAAAAGCTCGGAATTCAAACACACAAGGAAAACCAATGGTGTTCAGCTATGGCGTTGCTTATAGTGTGCAGCGTATGCAGCACGATTTATTTGATTAAAAAATAATCTGTTCACATCGGGGATCTTTTGCAAAATTAATAACAAGACTTACTAACAAACTAAGATAAATGAAAGAGTAGGCACAAATTATAGTTTGTTCATGAATTGAAACCTTACGAAAAACGTACACAATACAATGATCATTATTGCCTGATTAATTGACTAACCACTTTATTGGTGTGGAATTTTCTGTCAGCAACATAATACCTGCAAAAAATTTCTTCCAGCAAAGTGAGACGCCACCAAATGAGCGAGCGTTAGTGTGCGATTCAGCTAGTATATTATTTCGGTACTGGTATTGCCTCGATCGCCATGCTTTGCATAGTAGCGCCGATAGGGCTAACCAGTACGTCGTAATGTACTTCGGCGGAAAGCTGAGCTTCTCTTACTATGGTAACCAAAGATTAAACGAAAATCGCCGGTAAGTTAAATATTACGCTACTTGACGATCAGGTACGTCGTACGTGTTTAAGCCTACCAAATACATTTCATTCATAGTTTCGTTTTGTGGTGTATACCAGACGAGTCGATCGTTATTTCACGATGGAAGGATGAAAGTGACAGTTAAAATCTGATAAAATACCATATGGTCAGGCCACTATCCCCCACCCAATATCCCCCGTCCAATATCCCCCATTGCCAATATTCACCCGAAAACTAATATTTTGCTGGAAAAAAAACACTAGCAACACAAAAGAGTAAAAAAAATTTAAAAATCCACAACTTTTGTATTGAATTTATTTTATTTATATTTATACAATAACCACTTTAAAACGAATTCAAATAATTAAAAAACTATTCATCAAATTCCTTGTGCAGGTCATACATGCACAGCCATTTACACAGGGCAAAGTGAACAAATTTCATTCAGTGGCTCCAATCCCACAAATCTAATTTCAAACTCAAAGACACAACCAATTCATTTGTTCAGCACTTCACCAAAACAGTCCATACAGCGACATTGCCGGATCCCTAATTTGGTTCCAAATACCAAATTATCGTAC
>JAHWFP010269098.1:0-31510 GCA_023313725.1 Lithobius niger
CTTTCAGTCCTAAAACTTCACGCTTGGCTATCCTCCAACTCCTCCAAGCAGATGTCCTTTCGGCACAAGTTGCTAACCACATCGTCTGTCTCTGAAGGTCTACATAAGACCTATGAAGGATAGTAGCTTCGGTGGCATCGTTGATGCAGTGGAAACCAGACTGATCCCCCGACTCAAACTCAGCCCAACTCACGGATTTCCTTAACCACTTATTTCTTCTGGGGTGAATATGTCCGCCATCCAAGTTTTTTGTTCGTTCATCAATTTGGTACTTAGCTGGACATACCTCCGTCGTAGAAGTCTTAAAAAAAATAACCAGCCTCATTGAGCAGTCAGTCACAAGGAAGTTATTTCCACAATGGCATCTCTCCTTGCTTCTCACTGAACCCTACGAGGCACTGGGGCAAGCATCGTTAGGACTCCTGACACGCAAAACTGTCTTCCTTCTTACCTTGGCCTCCGGAAGCCAGTACTGCAATGAACTGTAAGCGCTCAGCCTTGACAAAGCTCGTATGCCATTTGACCCAAACGACAGCTCAGTGAGACTTCTGACTCGGGCTGCCTTCAAAGCAAAGACGCAAGCACCCACAGAATCATCAAAATCCCTCACAGTTCCTGTGCTGTTTTCCCTTGCTAGGGATGAAGAGGAGAGACTGCAGTTCCCTGTTGAGGCACTGTACTGCTACCTCGCTGCAAATAATGTACGAAGTAGAGGAAAGGCTGAATGGGCTTATTCCTCCTATAGACCCCGTGGAGGTCAAGCTAATCCAGCCATGATCGCTTCTTGGATCCACTCTGAAATTAGATTCACCTACGAGAACAGACGAATTCACAACCTCTGACAATGTCAAGAAGCCCGCCCACAATATTTGGGTAGCAAGAATGGGTAGCATCAACTGTGAGCCATGACAGCAGCAAACAACACTCTCCCATCCCTTCGGCCAGGGCAAAGAAACGAAAATCAACATCCCTTTCGGCCACGACCACAGCGCCGCCTGCTGTCGGACCACAAAACCCGCTACCAGCGCCTCCGGCACTGCTAAGCATATCCATTTTCCGGACGACAACACTGACGACCCAACCATCCCACTGGCGTCTTTACTCAAAACAGTATAACAGAATGTTCCGGATTGCCTTCTGTACAAACCGTCCCAGTCCGCTGATGCCCCAGTCATCAACAGAGGCCTCAAAACCGGCTTTGGATTTGTCCTTCGCGACAAAGATGCCAAGCCCCGCAGCCTTTTAGGACAAATAACAAGACATCCAACTTGTCTCCTCCGCAATGGCAGTTACCTACTGGACAAAGGAGAACCGTTACAATAGGACACAAAACCCCCTGCGAGTCAAGTTTTTTTCCGTCCCTTCGGGGATGGCGCTACCAACCCAAAACACTTCGACACGTATAAAGAATGCGAGCTCCTTTGCAGCTAGGTCCAACTTGATTTTGGAACTGCCTTGACTATCACAAAGCCAATTGAAGTACCTTCCTTCGTCATTTATGATAACGACAAATGATTACGCATGAGCCTTCGAGCTGCCTTCCAAGTCGACGTACTCAACACGGCAGTTAACGCATTATACGAGAAACTTTTGGCCGACGCAAGCCCTGAAGAGATTCGCAACCTTTCATCCCTCATATCCCAACTCTTCCAAAAGGCAAGCTTTGCCACCTATCATTCCCTGAATAGGGCAACTCTAGCTTTGTTTAACAACACCTTGATTTTAAGGGAATCGGCTCTCAAATCGGCAAGCAATCTCAACGAATCAATAAAACATCGACTACGGAATCAACCGAAACATGAGTCTGACAACCTCTTCCGCTGTCTGATCCCGACCTTGGCATTTCATGCAAGCCCAAACCCTTTCGTCAAGATAAGTCGTCCTTTCGTCCATACTAATCCAATAAACATCCAAATCCATGAAGCCCATCCGAGGCCTGGAAATAAGCCGTTAACTTTCTCCACTCCAACAGTCATAAGAACCAGTCCTTTCGGCCAGATCAGCAGGCTCGATCCCGCTCCAGCCAATGGCGCCAACAAAAGCCTGCCGCCACCCCAGACTGCCACAGCCGCTATTCATCCCCCGGCGGCCGTAGCTCCTACCGCAAACAATGACTGCTCCCGGCTCTCCTGCTTTCCGGTCGGTACAAGACTCCGCCTCTTTTACCCGGCTTGGAAAAGTCTAACTCGCAATACCGAAATTCTGTCAATAATCAAAAAGGGTTTTCGTCCCACGTTCCTGTCGGACCCACCACTAGCGAACACCCCTCCGAGGAACTTGTCTTCACCAGTCACAGAAGCCCTTTTGGCAGAGATCGCACTTCTTTCCACCAAGAGCAATCATCAAAAGCCACAACCGAGGCCTGGGGTTTTACAGCACGATTTTCACCCGGCCGAAGAAATCAGGAGGCCAATGGCTCATCTTCAACGTGAAACCACTAAACAAACATATCGACAACCCACACTTCAAGATGGAGACTCTAGAAACCATCCGGCAGTCCTTCAAGCAAGACGACTGGACGATCTCCATAGACCTAGAAGATGCATACCTTCATGTGCATACCTTCACCCATCCTCAACCAAATTCTTCCGGTTCATCTCCGACCATCAGGTCTAGAATTCCGTCGTCAGCTCTGTGGTTTAAGTGCAGCACCAAGAATTTTCACCATGGTTCTAAAACCAATCCTCGCTCACTTACAACAACAAATTCAAGCGAGCGCATACCTTGACGATTGGGCCCTCCACAACCAAGACCCCCTTCATCTCAAACTAAACCGGGACCAGACAATCCTGCTACTAAACCAACTGGGTTTTGGTGTAAACTATTCCAAATCACGCCTCAATCCAGAACAGGCCTTCACGTTCCTAGGCACCTCATTCAATCTGTCATCAGCAACAATTTCTCCTTCACTAGAAAGAGTCTAAGACTTTTTAAGTCACATTCATCACTTCCAGAACCAAAAACCCTTTTCTCTCCGGGAACTAAACTCCCTCATCGGGAAGATGGAATCAATGGCAAATCTCGTACCTTCTGGCCGCTGGATGGTAAGACCCGTCCACCACCACCGGATCGACAAGTGATCAAACCCCCAAGTCAACCAAGACCAACAATGGCCCGTCCGCAAAGAATTTCCCCGAGAAAGCCTCCTCTGGTGGGCAGACGTCACGAACCTAACCAAGACGGTTCCCCTTCACGAACCCAACCCCAATCAACTACTTTTCACCGACGCCTCGAACCACGGCTAGGGAGCCCACCTGAACAACCAAGAAATCTCAGGCACTTGGCACAAAAAAACAATCCAAACCACATCAACTTCCTCGAACTTCAAGCAATCCATCTAGCCCTGGTACACTTCCTCCCAAACATCAGAAACCAAGGGATCCAAGTACAAGCAGACAACACGACAGCACCAGACTACATATGGAAGGAAGGCAGAACCAAATCCAAACTTCTCCACAATCTCACCTCCGAGATCCTCAACCTCTGCATCTCAAACAACATACCACTATTACCCCTTCACATACCAGGGAACGGGAACGTCATTGCAGACTTCTTTTCTCGCCGAACACCTCCAGCAGGAGAGTGGTGCCTCAAGAAATCCATTTGCGAATATCTCTTCATTACATGGGGAACACCAATGTTAGACCTATTCGCCACGAAGCACAATGCCAGACTTCCCCATTACATAGCCCGATCCTGGACGAGCAAGCAATGGCAGTCGACGCCATGACGTATCCATGGCACAACCGTTACGCATATCTGGTTCCACCATTCAAACTCCTACCACAAGTACTGCAGAAAGCCGAAGAAAGCCAAAGCCTCTTCCTCATAGCCCCCTTCTGGCCATCGGCTCCATGGTTCCCTCACCTGTCTCTACTAGTCGACACTCCAAGAAGCCTCCCTCTTCTTCCAGATCTTCTGTCACAACAAAAGGGCTCAAAACTCCACCTAAACCTGGCGAATCTAAACCTACACGGGTGGCTACTATCATCAAATTCCTCAAAAAAGCTGGAATTCATCAAAAAGATGCCATCCGAATTGCATCCAAACCCACCAGAGATTCCGCAAACAAAATGTACGACAGCCACTGGTCAAAATGGTTTCATTGGTGTTTCGCAAGGAAATTTAATCCAATCGACCCCTCTCTACCCGAGCCGCTAAGATTCTTCACCGACCTTTTTAACACCGACAAGATCAAAGCTCAACAATTCTCGTCTACCGTTCAGCCCTAACTCGGTCTTCAAGGCTGCAGGAAAATCCAACCTGCTCGAAGACTACCAGATCTCGGCTCTCCTCCGCTCCTTCCAAAACTAACGACCCACAACGAGAAAAATCGATCCAGACTGGGACTTGTCAATCGCCCTTCAATCCCTAATTGATGCCCCCTACGAACCGACGCAAGACAGCTCCCTTCACCTCCTAACCCAGAAAACTGTCCGTCTCGTAACACTAGCAGCTAGCGCTCGCTGTTCCGAAATCCAAGCCTGATCAGCCGTCCCAGCCTACTGCATTTTCGGCCCAAATTTTTCATCGGTAACTCTTCACCCAAGAACAGGTTTTCGAGCGAAAACACAAAAACCATCCGAGCCCTCGAAACCCATCACATTTCCAGCCCTCTCCAGCATAACAGGAGACGAACCTGAACGCTGCTATGCCCCATCCGAGCACTCCACTTCTACCTAACCCAAACCCAACACAAGGATATCCGAAGAGGCCGAAACCAACTTTTCCTTCCAGTAGACTTACAAACGGGAGAAACCTCAGCTGGAATGATTTCCCGTTGGATCAGAAAGACAATCGATGCCGCCTACGACAAAGCCAATCTGAGCAGGGAAAGAGCACAGCACACGAAGTCAAAGCGATTTCAACATCATGGGTACATCACAACGTCACACTCATAGAAGAAATTCTTGCAGCCACATCTTGGCGTCACTCGACGACATTCACCTCCCACTACCTGAGGAATATGTCAAGAGAAGAGAAGGGACTACACGGGCTGGGACCAATCATTGCAGCCAGAACTGTGGTCAAGCCCCCTTAAGCACACAGAACGAAGCAGAAGCAAGCCAACCACTGATGGAAGCAAGCCATCCATAGAAGGAAGCAAGACCTCACTTAAAACAACGGTCCTTTTTTCAGGGCCACCAAACCTTACGAAAGAGGTCCAACTTCCTGTTTTCATCACCCTGTTCTGAATAAAGTGCGAATTTTTACCATAATAAAAATTTTTGGGGCAACGCCTGCTTGTATCCCGGGGCGCCCCGTCAGATCGGTGCCCGCCACCACTTTTGACGAGGTCAGCTGATAATGCTAAAATTATCAGGTGAATATGTTTAGCAAGTAAGAAAGAACATTTTCCCGGCCTTCAGCCTGGCTGGCTAAAAATGGTTTATTTTTTGCCTAAAACATACTTAACCAAAGGCTCGCCCTACCTCCCCTCTCGAGTCACCGCCGCCTGACAGATTGAGAGGAAAATAAATGCCGGAGCTGGCCACGCTCTCGCTTTATATAGAGAAGGACTGCGTCGTGCAGGCGCAGTAGGGACATGCAAGCAGGCGGCTACACGCAACCGAAAAACCTCCAGGGAGACATTCCATTGAGGACAGTGTAATGCAAAATTATCAGGTTACGTATGTTGTAGGCAAAAAAGGAACCATTTTTAGTCTGCCGGGCTGAGGGCTGGCAAAATGTTCTTTTTATCTTGAGGATAACTTCCCAATTACCCAATCGGACTCCCTCATTTATGCTACTGACCATGCACCAAGACAGTAAAGATGGTGGCCACACTGCTCATGCGTGGCACTTGCGGTGCCTGTATCTGGCTATCATCAGGTACGTTGGTTTGATGGAAGCAAGAATTTTTAACTTTTGTCAAGAATTTTTGACTTTAAGCAGACAATACTCAAAAATGTAACTGGGTAAGTATTCTAGGGATGAAAAGAGATTTACCAATTCAAGCTAGGGAACGAGATAAATCACACGAGTTTTTTCGTTTTGTTTTATTAGCTTCCTCGCAAATAAAGTACGTTTCCTTGTTTTAACAAATACATAATACTTCTTCAAACCTATACTAATGAGTTGGTGCCAAATTCATGAGATGACCTCACACAACAGTAAATGGGTATTTGATTAATCGATGCTGAATTCTTTCAGTGTTCATTGTTGCCGTAAACGGACGTCCCATTAGCAGGCAGTGTCTTTTGACTTTAAGCATGAGTTGAACATTTACAGCATGTTACGGAAAATTTTCAGTGTGGTAAAAATCATTAGAAATTGTGGGAATCGTCTACCTGGGATCCAGGAATAAAGAAAAAAACTAAACATTTAACTCTTAACCTATCGGCCTTTTATGAAGAAGTAGTTGTTTATCGTAGTGTATTTCGGTGTCATTGTCTAGTTTCAGTTTCCTAGGGCTCAATAGGAATACCAGGAGCGACAAAAAGGAGAGCCCATAGGGCTCGATGGAGTGTTCATGTTAATATTACCACATGCTCCATCTCTCGTTTTGGGTTGTGGCCAATTGTGGAAGGAGTGGTCGTAATATTTTCGGGGATATTCCATGTTTAAAATATGTTGTGCAAGTTTTAACATAATAAATAGGTGTGAAACCTATCACACGTTAGTCCAGCACGTGACCACTCCTCGTGTAACAACATTGAATGAAGTTCAAGCAGGGAAGGAGATGCCTTCAAGCTGAGGCCAAGTGGAATAGAAATTGCGTGTCCCATATCCTGGCTCATGGCAGTTGGCGCACATGCCGGAATGTTGATGTCTTTTGGAATTGTTTTTGTAAAATAAGATTCTGGCTATGTTGAATCAACTGGCCTGGAGTTCAAGCATGGACATTCCGTCCTATGGACTTATATGCATTCATAGGGTCTCAGCTCTATTAATAGCTAGGAGATATGTAAAACCTCTGGTGTAGACAGTTTGTTAGCATTCCTTCGGAGGATATCCTGGACCGGGCAGCTGACGCCTTCAAGGTAGGTAAGGGCTACCCTAGGGGCCTCTTCCTTCATCTTAGCTGCTTCACTCGTGCTTTCTATTATACCCTTCCTTGTTCAGACCATGATGACCATCTTCTTTCTCAGCCGATTAGGCATCCCATCAGGGTAGCCCAAATGCAGGGCTGAGAAATAAGGCAGTCACCATGGACTTAACGAGCAAGAGGGGTATAGTAGAAAGCATGAGTGAAGCAGCGAAGACAAAGGAAGAGGCCCCTAGGGTAGCCCTTACCTACCTTGAAGGCGTCAGCTACCCAGTCCAAAATATCTGCCGAAGGAATGGCTTCAGGGCGTTCTCAAAGTATGATTGGAAGGAAGGTGTCATCTCAGACCCAGATACCAACGAGACCCACTCAGATGGCCCATGATAGGAAGAGTGAGGAATACAAGTGCGGCAGTGTACAGGGTTCCGTGCAAGGGCTGCAGTGCCGTGTACATTGAAGAAACTTGGAGGGAGTTAGAACAAGACTGTGCCAACACCTGGAGAATGTTAGAAATAATGCGGAAGACAATGTCCTTTCACAGCCTTGCAGCATGAGATGAGTGGGACCAGGCAGTGACACTTAATAGTTAATACTAAATTGAATTCTGCTCAAGATGTGTACCTTAGATGCCTGGAGATTGGAGAGAGAGCAGCCCACCAAATACGAGTGTCTACGAAGTCCGGCAAATTAAAATCCTGACTGTGTGATATGTAACCAGAGCAAAGAATTGTACTTAAAAATGCCTGAAGAATACTATAGTTAATAGTCAAATATTTGCAAGACTGGTGGAGTCTGTAGTGAAAATAGCTAGTCTGAGGTAAATTTTTTTAATGTTGACCTATGAAAGTTATGATATCTACCTAAAACCAACAATGGTATAAGAATAACCTGTTGTATGACACCACATGAAAATTTGTAGTATTTTTCCTCTATATTAAAGTGGGGCTATCACCGATTGAAAGTATGCAGGATCTGGCAACAGCTAGCGTTATCTTGTATCTAGCACTTGCTTGTATCATGTGAAGGAATGGACAACGCCATTTCTTTTAACGAGACAAAACATGCCATGAGCCTCCTTAATTATTGAGAGAAAATTTGGTACATCCTCATGCAACTGGAAGCAATCTGTAAAGGTTAACAATATAACTACCGCTAGATGGCGCGACACTATTTTCATACGATTTTCATTTCGGTGATAGGGCCACTTTAAGACAGCATGTTAAGATATTCCTAATAAATTAACAAGAAAGAAAGCACAAGGCATGATTTTAATCCACCGCTTAAGCATAATGACTGTCCCTTCGGTTACATAAGACATCTAAACTCAATCCAAGATGCTCCTTTTGTTAGCTCTGGCTACTATACTTAGAGGGACAAACCTTGCTTTGCAGTCCATACGAGCTGGTTTCTTTCTGTATTTTTCCAATAGCTATCACTGGCTTCTTTATCCCCACTACCACGTTATTATTATATCTTTTCTCACTGTTACCCTTGGCATTAATGTGTGGATGATGCTTTGGATCATGATATGATTTTTCTTGTTTCACAATTCTTTATTACTTATACAGTCACAAATTTCTTCAATTTAATTTGCATTTATTGATTTTCAGGCGAGGAGATTGAACTAACCATGCACGATGGCACAGTCAGAGATGTTGCCTTTATTGAAGATATGAGTAACAAGTCCAGTCTACTCATAAGTGGCGGAGCTGGTGATTGCAAAATCTATGTCACCGACTGTGTGACAGGCACACCTTTTCAAGCATTGTCTGGACATTCAGGTGTGTTTATGATTTCTTCGTATCTGTTTTTAGCTCGTCTGCAAGTAACCATTGGTTAAATAAATACAGATGCAAACCTATTTACGTTGCCTTTTGGACTTATATGTCAGACTGCTTATGCGGGGAATTGAACCCGCGACCTTTGAAATCAAAGGCCGAGGTCCTACCGCTGAACCATACTGACACTGCCTTTTGGACATGTAAGTCCAAAAGGCAACATAAGTAGGTTTGCATCTGTATTTATTTAACCAATCTCGAGCCCATTGGCGTTCAATCCCGTTTAAAAGTAACCATTGGCCGAGCCCAAGTAAAAAAAATTATAATTCAGTATCTGCAAGTTTAACATTCATGTAAGGCTATAATTTTGTTGACTTTGTTCACCCAAGAAAGTGAAACTTTGTTGTAAGTTACTACTAAAAAAATTGTTTTCACCGTAAGAAAAGTAATGTAAAATAAATGTTTTTTTTCAATTTTGAACTGTATTAAAAAAAAAGTTTCGTCCCTTGAATATAGTAATTAATATACATCTTGTAGGCTACTTTATGCTGTGGTTGGGCATGCTAGACTTGAAACTTTATCCAATCAAGCTACCAGAAACAAATTTGTGGTCACGTTAGTCGAGGACTGAAACTGCGCTGCCTTGTGCCTGTTTGCTGTTGTACTGGTCTTTTTAATGCTTTAGTGACATGAAAAGTATATCAGTCAATGATACTATCGTGATATGAGTTTATGTAGTGTGAACTCTAACGTTGTTTTTTTTTTCTTTAGGCAACTTTGGGTAAATCCAGTATATTACTGTAGTCGTTGAAAAGCTTAGACTACGGTTATTAGTGTAACTGGTTGATGGAATGCTTTCCAGGCCAGACCTGTAGATTCATGTAGTTGTTCCATTGTCAGCAGTTTGCTACTAACTGAAGACTTGAGTTATCGTAAAGTAACCATCTCATCCCAGTAACTTACAAACATTCCTAAAACTTGTCACTAAGCAACCACCCGTTGTCTACCTGCACACTTGTGGTGTTGCAAAGTCAGGCATGCAGCCTCATCTGGAAAGGAAAGCTCCAAACATTTTGGCAAAAAAAATCTACTTTACTTCCATCCAAAAATACTTCAGGGTTCAGACAAAACCTGTAAAACCTGGAAATATCAGAAATTGAAAATAGAGCCAAAAGCTCAGGGAAATTTCAGGGAAAACAAGATTTAAAAAAAAAATCAGGTAAAAGACAAGGAAATTTAGAAAAACTGCTGTTGTGTCAGATCTGTAAGTGATCTGATTAACATATCAGAAACAAAATCCTGGGCTAGTAGCAAATATTTTAATTTATAATTTAATATGTTCAAATGTTTTAGATATTACTTCAATAAACCAAATCTTAGGCTAGTACCAATATCTGTGATAAAAATGTTGTCCCGTCTGGACTAGTCTCTAAACTGCTATTTTCTGGGACGTTGGATTATTTTCGTACAAATATTAATGAAAACATTAGCTACTGCCTATTTCCCTAACATCGTGTAAACACGTGGAAATTGTCATTGGATGCACCTGGAAAACCTGGAAATGTCAGGGAAATTGAGAATTAAAAATTGTCTGAACTTGAACTTCCCTTTAGTTATAGGCTAAATGCCTTTCATATTACGGAAAAAAAACAATATGGAGTCTTACTTTGAAATGAAGAATTATCCGTCATGAAAATGACACAAAGTTCAGTTCATTTGCAAGTACTGGCGAATTTTCGATGTACCATAAAAAATGTTTGTGTACTCTTTCGTCGTCTTCAGGCATTCTTTAGTTGTCACAACCTTTTTTTTGGTACTACATTATAGGGAAGGGTCGGTTTCATTTTTTGACTTCATTTCTGGTTTCGGTTTTACAAGCCCACAAAACTGCTGTTTTGGTTTCGGTCCACTGGCGGCCCCTGCTCGTTCCATCGCATCTGAAACAACCACGGTCGCATGCGATTCACAAAGTGCGTCCGTTGGTTGCTGTTTCCCGTTCATTCTGGTTCCCACGTCCACTTCGGACAACCAATCCTTCATGAAACCTATCAGCGGTTTCCTGCGCCATCTTCTTCTTCGCCGTGACTACTATGTCTCGGCAAGCTTGGATTCGATTTTCTAGGGCCATGTAGGCCCGGACCGCCTTTCCGAGCCGTCCCCGTCTCTCTACAGCTAGCCGATTGAACGTGCTGTTTTCGCTTCTGCGACTGTGATCCATTGTTGTTCTCACTTGGTCTGCATACCGTGGGTGCGCCCATACAAGTCGGGCCCAATGAGTCGCTCGATGACCTTCATGCCCTTCCCCCCTCCTCGTCACATTTCTGGATTTTGGCGCTTTCTGCAAGCTGGTTCCTTCCATCTGCTGGCCGCCGTTCATTGGGCCCTTCGCCTTGCATCCCTCGGTCCCTGAGGGCATTGCGCTCCCATCTCCTGCAGGCAGGCTAGGGCCCTCGTTTCCGTTTATGGGAGCCGCCTGCTGTTTCTGGCTGCTCCGCCCTTTCGTCTTCGCAATCTCTGGGCCGCTGCTTTTCAGTCGTTTATTGACTTGCCCTTCTTTGGGCCCTGCCATTTTGCAGCCTGCGCCACTTGACCATTCCATTACCGACGCATTATTCAATTCGACGAAGCCACCCACCGCTTACAGGCGCTGAGTATCTTCGTCTTGGCGCCACTACATTTCGGGCCTCTCGGCTCGTTATCCCAGTCTTCTACCGAGGGGGAAGCCATCTAAGCCCTACGATGTTTGGCCTGGCACGAGTCTCCTGCACTTCCGTTGTTCGACAACTCTGGTTTCGGTCGTCTCCTTGACGTTTTCCATGTGCATGCAACTGTCAATTATACCGTACAAGGAGTACGACTCCTCCCCCCCCCCTCCCTTTTTCCAGTCTTGTCATCGTTTCGACCTTTCATGGTTCGAAATGGGAGGGGGAGGGGGGCACTCTTATGGCCTCCACTGGGTCCCTCTCTGCGGCCGGATTTCCTGTCGCACTTCATCGACATCATGGTTGATCAGCTACGCCACTCTGGGCCCCTGCCCTTCTATGGTCCAATTAAGGTTTCTGCCTACTTGCGACCTGCACTGCTTGCAACACGATCATCACACCATTCTTCTGTGCGACCAGGCGCCACCTGTCGTGTGGTCCCTTTTTTCCTTCCCGACTACAGTCAACTTTCTGACATTATCTTGCTGTGATCAATTTCGGAATTGTCTGCTTACGACCCACGGTGGTCTACCTTCGCATTGACAATGGCCTCAGCTGCTGTCCTATCTATCTCCTGTCCCACCTATCTCCTGTCCCACGAGTGCACTAGGCTCTTCACCTTTCCTTTTCAGGGTTTGCAGCAACTTCTACGCACAGGGGATTGGGTACGTACGACGGGACCAAGCCCTCTTACGTTGCTGGCTTTACCTGCGGTCGCCTCATTCTTCTTCTGTACCCTGCCTGTTCTTCTGTGACCTGACGACCCTTACTGTGCTTATTTCAGTGGATTTCTCTCGGCATCTTCATTCCGTTTTGATGATTCGTTCGTCTAATGGTCTCCTCTCCAACAGGCTACACACTCGTCTTTCTTCACCCTCGGGACCATGGTCCCTCGCTGAAAATACTTGCCTTCCAGTTGCAGCCACGGGTCGTTTGTGATTGCGGTTGGGCACCTGGACCAACTATTCCGGTGTCGCTTTCACCATCACAGCATCTCTCAGGATCTCCTCCAACCCACTCGTTTACTGGGCCTTGTGGTGTTCTCGCCGTGCCATCAGTGTGCATGGCTGGGCAGACTACCACGACTTCTACAGTTTCACATTCATAATATAACCCTTCGTTACCAACAAGGAAAGACCATCTGCAAGCTGAGGAGCTGCTAAGGCCCAAAGTTCTTCTCCTATCCGGTCGCAACAAAGTTGTTGGTCGCCTACTAGCAACCACCATTTATCAACAGGCTTCCATCCGAGATACACCCTTTCGCAGCCAACAAGCCCTCGTCGGCACAATCAGGCCCAATGCCACGAGCCTCTCCTGGCCAACCCCTGTCTGGACTGTATCTTCACCGTCTGCCTTTCGGAGCACGGCCAAACTGCCCACTGGTCCTACACCGAACCACAGCCCTGTTTGCTGGACTAAACATACTTCTCCAAAACCTAATTCTGGAATTGTTGTACAATACAATGTCCCTCCCCGCTCGGATGATTAGGATTGCCTGCACACTGCACCACCCGCAGCTGATCTCATCATACATTCTCCTCCAGGATCATCTCTCCAGTTATCAGCCCCGTTCTCTTCTTCGGAATTTTTACGAGCCTCCGTTCTAGTTTGAGAGTCAGACCCCCCCCCCCCCCCCCCGGGTCTGACTCTCAAACTCCACTAGTCGCAGCTGCACCTCTGCCAGTCGCTCGGTCCCTTCTGAACCTCCAGTGCTACAGGTTACAGATACATCATCTTCTCAGGAGACTGTGTCCCCGTACAACCAGGTGTTACCTTACACACTCTTGGGCTCATTCACAGACATCGGCTCATACAGTGTGTGGCAGTCTGATGCCGCTTCCAGTTTCATCTGTCCTGGGACCTCCCACTGCTCGGACCACTCAAGACAATAACCCTGCGCCGCAGGTCGTGACCTGACCGAAGGAGTCGCGCCCTGGGTTTCCGTGCCCTTTCATTAACGCGCAAACATTCATCTCTATACAACCCTCATCGAGCTACAAGGCCGGTCCCACACTACTGTTGTCCGCATATCCACTCACTAGCAGTTCCACTCCGACAACTTCATTAGGATTACTTAATTTGCCATACGGTCCCATGCACATCTTCAGTGCCTACGGGCCCAGCCCTTTGTTAGACAAACTCTTGGACTATGGTCCCCCTGCGCCGCTCTTAATTTTTCTCTTAAAATAAACAACACTCGACCTTACAATCGCTGGTCCCCCTTCTTCAAGTAATGACCCCGAAGAGCCACAACAGACAATTGGTCCACAAGCACCAACTTCTGGTTCCGCAGTTGTCGACCTCCTCCAGTGCCACTATAGCATCAAGAGACGACCTTTCAGCGCCCTTGCTTATGCCACGATCCTACAGTAGACAAGACACCATAGACATCGTCAGGGCTTCCCCACGTCCTTAGGTAATGTAATCTACTATGTAGCTACATTAGCCGTAGCCCTGACCATGTATAGCATCCATTTTCGTTACCAGACCAGTTGAAAATAATAATAAACGCAACCGATGACATTACATTTACCTGACACGGACTAAAAAGAAGAAAAGGACCTTCGACCAAATATTGTTGCAGCAGGCGACCCCAGCGCCAACCTACGTGCATCCGAGGTAGGAATTAGCCTTGTCCATCAACTATCAATCCTGGACACATCGGTCCACTTCTGCGAACAGGGGCCACACGGCTCTGCCAGTCATGCCCATATGGCTCCACAACGTCCAGGCCTAGGCGCCTCAGTCGACTGTTACCTACATGGAACACACGGCCCCGCAACTGACGCTTATATCGCTCTGCAACGCTCGGGGCCCCTAGTCCACAGGACCGGATATTCAGCCCGAGCACCTCTTCACACTGTTGCATACAGTTCAGAGTTACCTGATTCTGGGGCAGCCAGGTCGTGGCCAGGTTACCGTTACCATGGTCCCACCGCTATCAGTGACGGGGTCTACTTATATGCTAAAAAGACAGGTAATATATTTCCGTTGGTATATAGAAACATTAAAATACCTGGGCCACCTGTATGTTTTTTGTTTCTATTGCCTACACGAAAAGATACATTGCCTTTACCCACCCAGCTTCCCCTTTTGAGATACCATGGTCCCAACTTGGAGGAAGAAAGGTGAAGCATGGTCCGGATCGAACTCTTTTATAGGGGGCCTGCGCCCGTGCATGCGCAGAAGGATAAGCTACAAGCCTTGCAGGGAAGCCAATAAGTTTCCCTAGGGTTTGAGGACTCTAAAGGAGGAATATGTTAAAAAGACAGGTAATGAATGTTTCGTGTAGGCAATAGAAACAAAAATGGCCCTGGTATTTTAATGTTTTTTGGTTCTCGCAGTGTACTGAACTCTGAAATATGTGCCATTTTGGCCATGGATGATATCGTTCATATTTATGCTGAATGCTTCAACCTAAGTTAAATTCACCACCTGGTGGAGTTACTGCTGATTATCCAGCAGGGCTTGCACCCTTCCCTCAAAATCATTTAAGCACCCTAACCAAGATGGTCAGGTGTTATGCTCTACTAAAAAAAAATGGCTGCTCATACCTTCGAAATTGGTTTCTCATCAACTGACAATGAAGTATGCTCTCATCCAAAGATTCTGTCAATAGGCATCTCTCGTGTCGTAAGTGTAGAACTTGTCACTTCGTAGCAAACTCCTGTGAAATTTGTTTGGCCCATTCTGAGTTTGAAATTAAAGGCATTTTGGCAAGTGGTGTAGACCAGAAAAAGTCCTCTGACCTCAACGAATTGGTAATTCCGTTTTGTTCGACTCCTGTGCTAGCTCTAAAAATCTTAACACCTGTTCCTTTAGTTTCTCAAACGGCCCCTCCAGTGATTTTATTGAATAATTCTGACCCTTAGCCTTAACATTGTGGCCCAAATTACCGCTCTTATGTTTCCCCTTCCCGTGCCTGTTTAGCCCATTCAGTTGTTTCGAATATTCCTGTAGCGGTAACAAACTTGATTAATGTTTCCATGGGCACGATGTTGGTGAAATTCAGAACCTTCGGGTGGATTTTAATGTTATAATTAAAGACATTGCGAAGGAAACACTAAATGACGAGTGCAGATTTCACAATAACCGATATTATCGTGCAAATGGTGCCCAAACTCTGATTCACCTTTTCCTGGCCGTAAGTTTGGGCAGGAAACGCACTGTCTCTTACATGGGCAGGGATAAAGGCCTCATTCTCCCTGCTGGATACACCACTATGAAATTAAAATATTTAAAATACTGTTAAAGTGCACCAGAAAGACATTCTGTACTTGGAAAGGACTGACACCTAAGAGGAAATTGTGTCTACGGATTTTCAGAAGGGAAAACTTCTTTTTAATTGCCAAGGAAATAGGCATTCCCTGTCTTTTATTTCAGCATTCCATTCCTATTGTGCTTTGGTGCCTCTAGAGATAGTTTGTTGGATTTCCTGCCGGTCTTGTAGCCTTCCCTTCTGCTCCTGTGCGCAGGCCTCCTATAAATAGAGCCGATTCGGGACGTTGCTTCATCTTTCTTCTTAGGGCGTCCACGCGCGTGGTCACCGTATTTCGCTCCGTAGGATTGGACTTCACAACACCCGGACTACTTCAGCGCCCCCAGACCAGCCACTGGCCGTTTCTTAACTACTTTGTCATCCTCCTCAGTGAACAACTTGACTACCAGGACTATACAGCTTGGATTCTCTGGTCCTCATAGCGGGCACTGCTTATTCGGACCGGCCTTGAGGCCTATTTCCTCCCTACGCGGCCTCATCCTCTTCCGCACTACACCAGAACTGCTTGCCGAGCTCTCCATTGTTCGGAGACCTAACTTCTCAGCATCTACCCTTACACGGGTTCCCCCTCCTCATTAGCTGCACGTTGTCCTCCTCGGTGACAGCTCGTCCTCATCAGCCGTGCCTCATCCACCGCACCTCGGCCGCATGACCTATCTCCTCCCTCCTCGGCCTTGTCCTCTTTCGTACGTCACCAGATATGCTTACCTGGCTCTCCATCGTCGGAGACCTTCTAGCTTCCTCTGCGTTTACCCTTAAACGTGCTCCAACTCCTTTTTAGCTGCACCTCGTCTTCCTCGGATGCAGCTCGTCCTCCTCGACCGCAGCTCGTCCTCATCGGCCGAGCCTCGTCGTCCTCTGCCACAATTCGTCCTCATCAACCACACCTCGTCCGGGCCCTACAGGTGGCCCCCAGCTCCACACTCCGGGCGTTCATGTGTCCTTGTGGACGTCGTCTTCTTCATAAAGAACTTCATTTGGGCCGTCTGTCCACCAAAAGGTCTTGCGGGCAGCTGGACTCAGTCGGACAATTCGTCTTGTTTGTTACAGAACTTGGCCACCGGCTGCTTCTGCAGCTTTGATCCTTTATTGCAGAACCTTCGCACCACCCATCCACCGGATGTCTCGTATACGGTCCCGCTTTGCCACACAGGCCATCCGCTTCTTCTGAAGTTTGGTCCACGGCCACTTCCACAGCTTAGGTCCATTCTTGGGGCCGCTCCGCATGCCTGTCTTGACCATTTGCCTTGACGTGTGCCAAGTGTGGCTTGAACAGATACCAACAGCCTGGACTACGACAGTCCCTTCTCGTCTCGTCATGTCGTAAATTCTGTCTGCACCAGCTAACGCTTCGGGGACCAAGAGGAGGACATTCAGCAGCGACCCCTATCCCATGTAGTGACTCTCCCTTCTTCCACGTCTGACTAGCTCTAAGCCTGGCCCCTTTCACCGTCCTGCCTTACTATTTTAAAACAGACGCCACTGATTGTCACTAGACCAACTTATTTTCCCGCCCGCCCTACTGATCCCCTGGAATGTTATAAAAACTGGCCTGACTCCGCCTCCAGCCAACAGCTACTCTGTTCCTGGCAAGAACTGGCCGCTTATCCTTCTTTCGTCTACACCTATTGTCATGTGAAAAAAAAATGCTTTACCAAAAACGGAAGGACCTGTCTATTGTGTATGTACAATTGCTTCAACGCTAACCCTGCGTCTGCAACAATCCGAACACTCCTCAACATGACTGGTCCTCCAGGCCAACTGCTCTGCATGTACACATTCAGTACCATCCGATTTTTACTTACCTTATATAGGCTTGCCATATGGACGAACCTATGGAGGATCTCGCCCCTGTCCTTCTAAGCATCCTTTACCATCTGTCTTTCGTCCCAATTGGTTTCCTCCATCTTTGATACAACTGGCGATTATCCCCTGTTGTTTATGGCACTCCGGCACCACTCAGATCTATGACTGGTGCTCCCCCCGAGCAGTAACCTAGCCCCGACAGGCCTACTGGCCGCCTTCTCGATCTGCACCTGGCGGATCGTCTTGGCTTCTGCTCCTCATTTCTGTCCGGTGGCCGCTTCTTCGTAACTTTAACTGCTTGCTCTCCGGCACACCAAACTATGCTTCTCCAAAACCGGACAGAGACAGAGTCGGGGGAGGAGCCGATCATGGCCTCCATCAGTTCCCTCTCTGGCAACCAGTTTACTATACACCTTCGGGCCAACCCTGCGGATGGCCCTAGCCAGAAGCACAAACTACATTTCTACGATCTTATACTTCCATCGATAATCCAAGTTAGTTGGTGCTGGTATTCCTACCCTCACCCCGACTCATCCCTTGGGTCCTTCGACAGGTCCATACAATTCCAGTCAGGTCGATTTCCGTGGGCAGCCCTTCATCCTTGTAAACCTTGACTCGTGTCATCCGCCCACCGACGATTCTGCAAGCAGCTCCACCTCGTCGGACAGGCCAACTACTCTTCGTGAACACCGCCCACGGCCTACTCTGCGACGGCCGTTATCACACCCCACCAGATCCTCCTTTCCTGGCTCCTCCTGGACACAGCTTTTCGACCTTCTCGGTCCGCACAGTACCTTGCGCCACTCCTTCGGCCTGACGCTCTTCGATGGGTTGCCATCCCTGCCATCCCTCATTATGCGCCACATAACGACTTCACCATTTTCGGACGGCCAATTGGCGCTTTCTGGTCCGGCACCTGCGCCAGTCAGGCTGATGGTCCAAATTCTAATGTTTCCAGGACCCAGCCCTTAGCGGGACTCCAATCAGATTACTTGCATCCGATCGACCATCCCTTTAGTATGCTGACTGTCCCCCCGGATTCGAATCTCGCTACAGGCCTGCAGGCCTCGCCTGTATCTCCCTGCCTCCGTTGCCTCGTATAGGGTCCTGGCCTATCATCTTCCTCTTGGCCCAGTCCTCAGTCATTGGCCATCACGGTCCTCACTACTTCGTTGCCCTCGGTCCAGCACCTTCGCCTCTCCTCATGGTTTCGCAGAGACCCACCTGAATTCATTCATTCATTCAACATACAACGGCTACCTTGGTCCAAGGACGGTCTTGGTCCTCCCAGGAACTCTTTCTTTACCAACACATCAACGGGAGTTTCAACCATTCTCGGTCGCAGCATTGTGAAATTTTAAGGAAACAACAACGACGGTCCACTAGCCATACATCCGCCACAAACACTGCACGACCTTCAACATCCTAGACCGACGCCAGTCGCAACGACAGGTTTAGACCAGACCACACGAGTGCCTGGTCTGCAGTCCCTTTCCGCTAGCTCTGACAATCCATGCATTATAATTACATCAGCCTTGCTGACCATCCTGGACATTAGTGACTAGTCCCATTCTTCACCATCCTATCTTTTCCTCGCTTTCCTTATCGTCACCCCAGCAAAGAGGGGGGGGGGGGGAGACTATACCTCCTAACATGATTTCTGGTTGGACCAGGCTAACCAGCTCATCAAGCAAGCAGGCGTGGTATTATCACCTCCGTGATCCACCCTCATTGGCTGTTTCTTCACCACCCACCTCGTTAACTTCTATCTCCGTTTCTCTCCACGATTCCTCACGCTTTATCAAATCATCACAATGCACAATGAGATATTGACCGTTCCGGTCCAGCAGCACAGGTCACGCTGCTTGCCTATCCTCAGCCCGCAACCAGGTCATACACAGGACAGGACAGACGTCCCTAAGCCCTTGCTAGACTCCAACAACACTTTGTCACTGCACCAAGGTGGTCCCACGTCCGTCTCAACCCTTTATACTTGACAAACACTGACTCCCACCCTCTATGGCCCATAACGGTGTCATTCCGGACCACACACAAAAAAAAAAAGACAACCGATCTCTGGGAACTGTGGCACACTGCCTCCCCCTCCGGTGGCTTATCAAGTGTCAGTGCTTTAATGATTCCCACTGTTCTGTCCAATTTTAAGTCACGTTCGGACCAACTTTCTGCGCCCGCACTCATCCTTTCGATACCATCCAACTACAGTTGCAGTTTCACCAAGCCATTAGGACCATCAGGATCCACTGGGCTCCCTCAGCATGCGGACGCTCTCTCCTTCAAACAAGTTATGACACTGTCTGCCTTAGGGGATACTCAGTAGCCGAAGATGACGTCTGGGCCTCTCCGCCAATGGGCTCCTTGTGGGCCACATCGCCCACCAGGACGGTCTCCATAAAAAACGACAACCGCAAGCCAAGCAACGGCCACAAGCTCGAATACAGCCACATGGATAAAGAACCTTCTCCACGCCCACAAGGTGCTGTAGCTACCTGCTTTAGTTCTAGCTAATGTACCTTAGCCACTGAACCCTTAAGCAGCCATGACATGCGCCTATGGACTTCACGAAGATCGACCGAAATGTCTGACCGAGACACTACGACATTAAATCTTATCATGCGACTGACACGTAGCCCCGAGACTACGCGACGTTCGAAGACCAAGATACAAGACCATGGTAGACCATTTTTCAATAGTACCACTCGTCCCCTTCTGTCTCCTGCCTACCCGACAAGTCGCTCCGCTTCACAGTCGCACCTTAAGTCCATATGGACGACTAAACAACTGGGTTGTAGTTCGATTCACTTGGGTCCAGTGCTGCTTAAGGTTTACTAAGTCCGTTGATTCTGAGGCAGCCTTCTCATAGCACAGGTATCCGTTACCATGGCCCACCACCATTTGTGATGAGGTCTGTTGAATGCTAAAATAAAGACGGGTAATGTATATTTTCTCGGCAATTAAAAACATCAATTTACCAGGGCCAGCTGGTTAAAATTGGTTTTTATTGTGTACGAAATGTAAATTACCTTTACTCGCCTAGCCTCCCCTCCAGGTTACCATTGACTGGAGGAAGAAACATGAAGCAAGGTTCCGAAACGGCTGTATTTATAGGAGGCCTGCGCACATACACAGGAGGGAAGGCTACGAGATCGGCAGGAAAGCCACCAAACTTTCTCGAGGTGCAACAAAGCACAATAGGAAGGGAATACTAAAATAAAGACAGGTAACGATATTTCCTAGGCAATAAAAACCAATTTTAATTAGCTTGCCGTGGTAAATTGATATTCTCCTTCGTAGACTCTTCCTCACTGTGTTACCTATTTGTTACAAATGGGATATCCCTTTTGCTGTCGGCACCTTTCATCCCTATACATTTGCATACAACTTAACTCCTTAATATATGCAAAATTACGTTACCTGTCGCCTCGCTCTGCCCTCTCTCCCGCATCATCCTTACCATTTTTTCTTTTGCCGTGACACACGTTGGACGTGTTGGTAAGTTGGTGCTACCAATTCGGTGATAGTGCGTTTGTCTTGCAGCGTTTGGAATTTGATTGAGTTGCAGACAATGCCCTTACACAATAATTATTGAAATAATTATTTTGTTCTAAGGAACACTACGACGAACGATTTTAATCTGTAGCCGCCTTAATTTTAATCTTAGCCGCCTTACAGTAAAACTGAGGTTGGCGGCAGAATGTGGCGAGTACTAAGAACGAAGGGGGAAGGCTTATTTAATATCAATTAGTAAAAATTGTCCTAGGCCCGGGTGTCTACCATTCAGTTGAATGGAGCCCCACTCAAGCAGAAGTTTCTGCTATTTCGCTTGCTGAAACCGTATTCGTTTCGCCCTTGTCAAGGCTTATTTGCAGTGAATAAGGGTTCGCGAGGTGGAGAATATGAATTAAATAGGCGGTTGCCAATGAGGCGTGGTTGAAATGGGACAAACTATGCCCGTAACAACTTATAAAGATTAAGAAGAGTTACACGATAACTTTACGAGCATGTGAAGAGATATAAGGTACACGATACCTTCAGGGTTAAAACGATGATTCTAGGAGAATGTTACGGAAAAATGGGTATACGATTACCCGATACCCGATACCCTCACGGTTACACGATGACCGTTGATGTGCATTTTTGAATAAACAGGCAAACGATGCCTTGAGAGTTATACGATAACTCCCGAGCCAGAGTTATAACTTGGAGAGCGTTATACGATAACGTGGGGAAAAGGTGTGATGTACATATAAGTATTAAATACTTATTGCGCTGAGTTGTCGGGAGCGGCGTACGAACTGTGAGAAAACGCCATTGAATGACGGGCGATGCCGTCTTTCCTGCTGCTCCGGGAGAGTAAGGCAGTGATGGACAGACAGTGATGTTGTAAAAACGCTATGGGTCATTCCATTTTGGTGGCCGAGGGGAAGCGGCCTGGTAATAGCATTGGCCGGAACTAATTTTGTACGCCCGAAATTAAGTTGTGTGCATGCCGATAAGCAAAGCTTTTGTGTTACGTTCGTACGCATGGATTTGCACGTGGGACATTCAATGTCTAGAGTGACTAAAAGTACATATAGTTGGTTGATGAAAATCGAGCGGCATGGTGTTAGGTTGGTAAACAATGCCGGTTGCAGTGGCCAGTGTGCCGTTCATGGCCGAGTGAGGTGTAGGCCTAAACGCATGATAGGCTAGTGGTTAGGCTTACAGGCCGATCGGTCTCGTACTACGATCGAAGTACGTAATGATGTATAGTTATTGATCCAAGCTGTGATAAGACGTTGGCAGTCTACCGAAATGGACCTTTGGAAATAATTTTGACCGAATTTGATATATGAAACTAAGTGATTCAAGAATCATTTTTAAGTTTTCACAGTTTGAGTGGGAGCAACCGAAATGGTGGTCAGGAGGATTTGGTATGATTATTTTAGTGCCTGCGGGGCACTATGACTATTTCCATAAATAAGTAGATATGTCATTGGCCTAGAGAGTGTGGCATGCATGTCTTCCTGTGGTGACAATGAAAGATGATGCGCTGCAGAGCGCTGGAATTATGGTGAAAACGGGCCGTACGCATTGCGTAACATCTAGAATTTACCAAACTAAAAATTTCTTGGTAACATTAAGCGCTTAAGTGCTCTGAATAGTGAAGCTACAGTCAGCTGTGAGAGAGGTAATTGTGCATAGAAGTTTGTGGAGACTGGATAAGTGAGTCCTGTTCAGTGCGATGTTTATTACACGCATGTTGCGAAGTGGTTAAATAGCAATTAAAAGTGATTCGTTATGTGGCTCATGATCACCACCGCAGTATGGGTGCCAAGGTGGGGGGCCTAAGGGCTGATGTTGTTGAGATAAACATGTCAGGTTTTGGAGTGCTACACCATTGTTGTGAAGTGGAACAGCTGACAGGTGCTGCCCAGGTACGCCATCTGGTAACTATCGACCAGGAGGGCCATGTGAGTTGGCCTTTCCCCTCTCCACCAACCTTCAGACGATTTTTATGTGGAAATTGGATTTGCCACTGCAAAGGGGGTGGTCTTTGGGAGGGCCCTGGAACATTGGTCTTGGTAGATAGGGCAGCTAAGGGTACACCCCATGGTGTATTATTTTTCCACAGGTGACTCGGCATGGGATGTTTGGCAGATAACCACAGGGTTATGCACGGAGGTTTGCCTGTGGCCGTCCAGGTCGGTTACCACGGATTGTTTTGGGCTAAGGGACGTACGAGTGACCCTGCGCAGGGCAGGAGATGTTATGTTACCTCCTGGCAGGCGAGGTGGTGGACTTGTGGCGAATCTATTTACAGGCAGTTCGATGGACAGTGACGTCTTAGTTGTTAGGTTGGCAGTCGAATTTGTTGATGGAGTACCTGGTGGAGTTTGCCTTGGCCACATGGTATGTGTGCTTCTGTCACCATAGTTGTGTATGGTAGTGGCCTTCGTGCGGTGGGCGCGAACTGTTGGTAGGCCTTGGCGAGGTTCTTGCCTTGGTGCTGGGCTCGTGGTGTGGCTTGGCTTTCAGATCTAGGCCATAAAGGGTTGGTGCGTACGTGGCTGTGCATTGTCTTCACCTCTTATGGTATGGGCCGATTGGGGCCTTATTAGTCTTCGCCAGGTATTCGTACCGAGACACGACGGCTGGTTTGGCACAAACAATCCGCCAACAGATGCAGGAGCTGGGGCATCTGCGCATTGCGTGCATGGCGCTGGCCTAAGCGCCACTGGTGTGAATGTATTGCATTTGTAACAAATAGGTAACACAATGAAGAGGAGTCTACGAAGGAGAAATGGTGATTCTACCAAAGAACTTGTTGTCGCAGGAGAATCAAAGTTCTCAGAGTAGAATCCAATGAAACTGTGTTACCTAAACCACCCACCCGCCTCCCTGGCGCTTATTTGACTCAGCTGCAAAAGACAAGTGGTAAGGAGGACGCGGGAGAGAGGGGAGAGTGAGGCGATAGGTGACGTAATTTTTGCATAAATTAAGGAGTTAAGTTGTATGCAAATGAATAGGGATGAAAGGTGCCGACAGCGAAAGGGATATCCCATTTGTAACAAATTTATAAGACAGTTTCGTCGGATTCTACTCGGAGAACTTCGATTCTCCTGCGAAAACAAGTTCTCTGGTAGAATCACCATTTTTCCAGCAAAAAAATGTTACACAAGGAGTGACGAAAGTTGTAAAACAATGCAAACTGCCCTTGTCATGCAAATTGAAGTTTAGCAGGGTTCTTACTGTCCCATCATCCGTTAGGATAAAGTCAGCACATACTGTAAGTTAGTATTTTGCAGATAGTAAAAAAAGGAGATTTTAACACTTTAAAATTAGTTTTTATTATCCTAAAATACGAAAGTGAGTTGCAATGGCGGCTATATGAGTAATATAGACAGCGCTGCCAGTGCTCCAAGCGGGAGAAAAGCTAAACTCAACGCATAGCGATTTAAAACTTTATAGGGTTTTTAATTTGGGCAATTTAAAGCATAATCGAACCGATTTAGCACGTGCAGGTAAATATTTTAGGATAGTAAAGACAAATTTTAAAATGCTAAAATTTCCATTTTTAGCACTTTGAATTATATGAATTCTTGGCAATTGCTGAAACGCTTCTAGGGAAAGTTACAGTTGTCAGCTTGTCTAGCAAACGAGGCGATACAATTAGGATCAAATTTTGGCTGTATGTGGACTTGACAGACAAAAGCACCAAATTTAATCCACGTGCTATCTGTTCCGCATGCATGAACTACACATTTTTGATAGGAACCACTTTATTCGCAAATTTTATCGTGACCATCTTGGCTTTCCAACATGGCCTCCATGTAGAAACCTACATCTAATGTTGCGCCACCTTTAAAGCTACTTAGAAATACATTCTTCGTGTCTAACTGTACATTTCCTCATAGAGCTGGGACCTTTGAACCCCAAAAGCAACTCTTGAACCCCAAAATCGTATTAAAAGTAAATCGCCCTTAATTCTCACGAAGGCTCCTTTTTTAAGTTGGTTGTTATAGTGATGTTCATGCTCAAAGTGCGCTTTTGAGCCCTCTAATAGACCGAAAGGGCATGCCTAGGATTTTCTGAAAGGTGGGGTTGTATTATTTCCATTAATCCTAACCGAAATTATATAGCATAGATAGGGACCGCTCTACGCCTGCTTTCTTGAATTTGGAGCACTTGTGCAAAGCAGTTGTTTGCATGCTCAGATGGTCTATGAGAGCAGTGAAAGCGTATGGCAGCTCTCAAATTCGAAGTGGCTTTCGAGTTCAAAGTGCTCTAATGATCTCTCTAATAGGCCAAAATGGACATGCTTACGAGTTTATGAAAGGTATGGATCTGTTTCTTCCATCAGTCCTACCCAAAATTATGTAACATAGATACGGACCACTCTATGCTCATTTTAAGGTAAAAAGGTAATGGTGTAGTGGCATGGTGCCTTTCAAATTCAAAGTGCTCTTACATGCCTTCTAATAACCCGAAATGGACATGTTTAGGGTTTTCTGAAAGGTGAGATGTATTCTTTCCAGCAACCCTATCCGAAATTGTTTAGGTTAGATAGGAACTGTCCTACTCCAGTTTAAATCTGTAGTTGAAATTGGTGTAGCGGCGAGTTTCAATTTCAAATACCATTGTAATGCTCATATTTGTATGTGCATATAAGCTGAACAATTTCGGTTAGGATTAATAGATAGAATAGATCCTCACCTTTCAGAATCCTTAGCATGTCTATTTCGGACTATTAGAGGGCGCGCAAGAGCACTCTGAATTCGAAAACAAACATACGCTTTTGCTGCTATGCCATTACTTCTTCTCCGTTAAATGGACGTAGGACGTTCTCTAAGTTAAGCTATTTCGGTTAGAATTGATGGGAAGAATAGATCTCCCCCTTTCGGAAAGTCCTAAGTATGTCTTATTTCGAACTACTAGAGGGCGCGCCAGACTTCTCTGAATTTGAAAATAAACATACGCTTTTGCTGCTATGCCATTACCTCTTCTTCTTTAAATGGGCGTAGGACGGTCCCTATCTAGGTTAAAGAATTTTGGTTAGGAATTAATGGAAAGATATAGATCACCACCTTTCAAAAGATCCTAAATATGTTCATTTCAGGCTATTAGAAGTCTTGCAAGAGCACTTTGAACACAAAAATTACTGCACAACCAATTAAAAACGGAGTTTTTCGCGCAAATTTAGGGTGATATACTATAAATACCATTTTGTGGTTCAAGGGTGGCTTTTACGTAAAAGATGCTAGCAACTTTTCTGTCCAAAACTGTGTGCTGAATGACCCACACAATATACATATAGACACCACAATTTCAATCCTACGTTTCCTAGAAGCTGCAATATTGATAGAATAAGCTTTTCAAGATGGCTGCCATAATGATCGTGGCAGACGTGGTTCTTAGCAAAAATATAAACTCCATGCAACAGATATCACGTGGAAAAATGTTGGTGCTTTTGTCCGCCAAGTCCACATCCACTCCCTAATATACCTAACCCTGGAGCACTAATTGACAAGCTTTTTTTTTTAATATTGATTCTGTGCAATGAATTTGTAACTCTGCATTGCCATCAGTGTATTGCGCACTTACACTTAAGTATATTGTTATGTATACATATTACGTATGCACGTAAGGATTTTAAAAATGTTTCTTGATGTTGGGTAATCAATGGACACAGATTTTTCAGAAACATCAAACAAATGTAAGATATTAGTTGCATGGTTAGTCTATCTTATTCTCTCTCCAATAAACACATGTCTAGAACGTTTTCGTTAAGCTTTGTTGTGTTTTTTGTAGTATTATTGTACCTTTTCTCACCATCTGCGTTTTTGTTTCAGGCCATATTTTGTCCTTATACACTTGGGGTGGTGCAATGTTTGTCAGTGGCTCTCAAGATAAAACTATCCGGTTTTGGGATCTGCGCACTCGTGGGTGTGTTAACATTGTTACGGCACCCCCTGCAGCAGGAGTTGGCACTGGCAAAGGTGAGAGCAATCGGTCTTTGCTGTACTATGCAGAAAGACTAAAGTGGGACTGAAATGGTCATTTACCTGGTGTTAATGTTTGAAAATGTTTGCTACTGGTAGTCCACCACTATTGACTAGGTTACTAAGGACTGCTGAGAATTTGTCGCTCGTGACTTACACATGTGACTTTTCATTTGCTCTACATGTACCTTCCCTTGGTGTATAATCCATCTTTGCACTTTGTCACATGTTTACGTAAGAAAAATGTGCTATTTTTTTTATGTAGCCATGTGACAAAGTACAAAGATGAACTTTTCATTTGGTAAGAATATTGGATACATCAATTAATGTAAAAATTGGCTGGCTTTCCCCTCTTCGTAAGTGATGTAGGTTGTATGTAAAAGGGAAAAACTGAAGTTGAAAATGGTGTCAGTAACAGGATTTGATTTTGCATCCCCTGGGCACGGAGACCAAGCCTCTAACCACCCTGCTGTGCTCTGCTCACTTCACTCAGGTTTCCCAGATATTCACTATTCATTCTTGACGTAGTTATTTTGTCATGTTGCTTAGGCTGGTCCTGGAATGGAAGAGGTTAAGATGGGGGATGCTTTGCACAGAAATTCTCACTCCTAAACATAAGCAGCGAAAATCGGTTACCAGCGTGAGACGACTAGTTTCATTCACTATTGGTAAAATTAAGAACAATCTGTGCCAAGTAATTCCCACCAGAATTCGGGTACAACACAGAGTGAGCGAGATGGGATAATACAGTTGTTTGGCTGTAGAAATACAAAACGTTTTCATGCATAGCCAGGATTTTGAATGTGTTAGTGGACGAACTTTCCAGAACCAGCAGTATTCTAACAACACTGAATCTTGGGAGTTTCTGGGACATTGTTTCATCAATGGGGGAAGCCATTCGTCGAATTATTCGCAACCTGGACGAACTTTATATCACCTTTTCAAGGCGAAGAAGGTTGGGTTACAGCAAGTCTTAAGTCTCATCTGGGATGGAATGACAGTGTAAGAGCCTTCCAACCGTTCAGTCCTTCAAAGAGGCTTCTAAAGGAAACTTCATCCGAATAGCCCCATGCTCCCCGGTTTCAGCCCCCCCCCCCGGTTTGTATATTTGCTGAAATTGAAGAAGTAGATCCAATGCTGCTACCATTTCACGTAGGAAGAACTACACAAAAACTTAACACTGCTACACCTTCACGCCTGGTGACTTTAAAGCGCAGCATCCTGGCTTCGGGTTTCTCGACTGAAGTAGCAGACAACTTCTTCACTACCACCGGAGCTCGGCGGTTAGGTGTGTGAATCGAAATGGAGGCTGTGGGTTACATGGTGCAAGGGCAAGAAGGTGAAGCCTTCTGTGCCTCTTCAGAAGTTTCCCTATCCAAGTTTTTGGAACTCTTCTTTTAATCAGTTATATCATCATTGGCAATAAAAGGTTACTGTTCGGTCATTAACTCAAGTCTCTTCACGCACAAAGAAAAGGTGATGGAAAATGTTCGAAATTAATCCCGGCGTGGAGTTTTTCGTCTTAAAGTGAGGAGGTTGTTCCTGGTTTGGATCTACCACTCATTCTGTCGAGTCTGTCATTTTAACCAAAGAAATCGGCACCCATTTTGCACCTGTCTCAGAAGACTTGCGTAACCACAGCGGCACGTCAAAGTCTAGCAACCTTCTCAAGGGACAAATGATGGGTCGGATTCATTTTTTTGACTTCGGGGTCTGATTTAGTTTTTACATTTCCACAAAACCACAGTTTTGGTTACGCTATTGGTTTTTGCCTCCCTCTTCCCCTCCATCCGATATTTTTAGTTTATTTTTTTGTAACAGTTGTAGTACTAGTCTCCAACGCGCTCGTGCTTTCACTTTCAGCAGCATCATTGACCATGGGCCTGGCTGTGGCACCATTTTCCTCTACTATTGTCTTTTTTGTGACTAGTAGCTTTGCTGTCCTTTATACATAGAAAATAATTATTTAAAAATTTAAAATGGCAAATCAATATTTTTTGAAAAACTTTGTCGGTATCGAAGATTTGATCACTTAAAGGGCTAAAGCTGTATCACAACCAGTCAGTGGTAATTAAGGTTCTGGCTCCAATGGTAGGACGTCGGAGCAAGGAAAGGGTGCAATGTGCCATAAGGGCCTTACGGTGTTACCTTGACACAAAACACATTTAAAGATGGGCAATCGCCCAGAAAGAGAGCTCCACTGTTTCTAAATATCTCGACCAACACGCACGAACCAGAACGGTACAAGGTACACAAAATTTTCCATCAAATTTAGCTCAGTGGATCTGTGATGTAATCCAGAAGGTGTATGAAACACTTCTAATCACCGAGATAACCTTCCAGAGGTGAGAGGTCATGAGCTAAGGACCTTAGCTGCAGCATTGGCGTTTGTGTCAGACGTCCCACTAGACGAGGTGATGCAGCCTGCACATGGAAAAACGGAATATCTTTGTCATTCACTACCTTCGAAATGTATGAGTGGCTGGTGAATCGAACAGTTTTGATTGTTACGTAGAGCAAGTAGTTGCGTTACAAGTCAGTAATGTGACTTGATATCCTAGGAGGGCAAGTTGATTGAAAAACAGAGTAAGAGGTTAGTGCTGGTGCTTATATATTAAGAAGTTAAGTGGTGGTTGATATTAGACTGGGTTCAACTGACCACCTCCTTTTAACGCAATGTTTAACCATTTAAACGTTAAAGATGAGTCCAACTCGTCATAGACGAGACCAAAGTATAAGTATTAAAAACAGAGTGCAAATTGTGCACGAGATGGGCAACAATGAAGAAACGACAACAATATTAGGTTCCCTTAACAAGCTGACTATAGAGACGGCCTTGGCTGAGTTGGTAGAGGTGTGTGCTTGAAGTTAAAGAGGTCCTTTCAGTTACTAGTTCGAGTCCCGTCCAGAACGTCCATTTATGGAATTAATAGGGAAAAATAACTTAATAGTGGTGTCCCTGACATTGTGTGACGGTGAATTTGCTGCTTTTCAACGTTGTGTGGTGAAACTGTTTGTGGTATTTGTTAGGCAAACGATCGCTAGTAGCGAACATTCCAAGATGGCGGCCGGAAATCAATCGCTGGCCTCCCAGCCAGTAAGTACTAAGCCACAGGAACACTCTGTCATCTACGTTGTTTCGACAGTCGGTTCTGCTTAAAGTTTGCCCCTTCAGGGAAAGCGTAAGGATAATAGCATTTCTTAATCTAATGTATCGCTTATTTAGAGGGCGAAATCTACCATGACACTTCAGAGTGTAGCTGTACTACAACTAGTACTACAACTAGTGGCTGTAGAATTATTTATTGTTGTTGACAAACAGTGGGCTGAAGTGTCAATCGGTTTAGAGGTGTCTGCCGCAATTCTAGTGATTGTTCGCCCAGACGACGCAATTTCTGTGTACCCTGACCAATCAGTTCGGGTGAAATTTGTTCTGGTGGCGGACCCCGAGTGGGGCACACTGTACGATCAGGTGTGTAGTCCAGGGGCAAAACCCGATCCGCACATGCTGATACTTATGAGACAAATATCGTTACTCGTCCCCACAAGTCTCAATCCCCTCCCCTGAATCAGTCAGCGTGCTGCAATGCCAGAGGGTGAATGATTCCGTCTGGCAGTTGGCTTCCTTTTCTTCCCCATCGTTATGTTAGAGTGGACTCTCTCTTGTACAATTTCCCGAGTCTACCACTCTTCCTATTGTTCCCTCGCCCTGCTGACTCGCCCATTCGCTGTGTTGACATAGCGTCCATTCGTCAAATTACTGGATGTCCATGTCGTCGGGTTGATGTATCGGAAAATTACGGATTCACTGAATCGCTGGATTACTGAATAACCGAAATGCCAGTTCACCGGATTACCGATTCGCCGGATTGCGGATTCGTCCAGTTATGTATACTAATGCGCGCGTGATGTAACTAGGCGTTTCCAGCAGTCCCCATGCTTGCCGGGGTTGATGATCATGTGCGGGGGTTTCCAACACGTTCTTTTTGGTCCCGTGGTTGCGTTCTTCACAGCTATGCGATATTTCTGCTACTGTCAGTTCGGTACACCATTATACGTACGACATTCGGTACGAGATTATCTGGATAGAAGTTTTATGGGGGTTTGATTATATTAATACGGAGAAAAACACACTAGCACCACCAAACTGGTAAATGGAAAACTACACTTGAATTTTCGAAGAATCCACCGTTCTTCTTCTTCTGAAGTACCACTAAACAAACTTGAAAACCGTTCTATCGCTTGTTTGTAGCGATAGGAGCAATAAAACTTCAAGTGTCAAGCATGCGCGCCTAGATGACTGATCCCTATTCATCTAGTGCGTCGTGCGCTGCTGTTGGCATGGATGCAGCTACCATTGGATGTCGAGCTTGGCTGGCAACTCGGGGATGATAATATTTTTAACATTTTCGTATGTTGGGCCTGTCAAATTGAGAGGGGAACCCGGCGACGAGAGA
>JAHWFP010269099.1:0-13033 GCA_023313725.1 Lithobius niger
GAGGCGCTACAAGCACCTGAGCCGTCGTAGCGTCCGCCGTTACAGTAGATCTGAAATGATGTGTTGACTGTATGCTACAAATTATGTTCAGTGGTCAAAAGCGTTAGGAACACTGTTAGTGAGTTACACGTCAGTTTCTATTTATAGGCGGCAACGGGCGTCAACTATCTTGAATGACATTAGAAATAACCAAAAGCTACCCAAAATCATGAATATTACCGTCAAAAGAGCGCGAATTCCTCCATTTTACGCACATTCCATGTTAAAAGTAGCCCTCTAGCAAATTTTCGACCACTGTCTGCAGACTTCTTCAGGTTAACCCTTTTAGGCCTAAGCGACGATATATCGTCATTGCAATTCCGCTGCACAAAAGCCGAAATGACGATATATCGTTATCCCAGTTCCACGCCCTGTTAAAAAAAAACCTATTGTGTACATCGGAGGCGTAACTCCGATTGAATTAGGTATTTTGGAACGTATATTTTTGATTTATTTCGGTTAATTTAATTCAATATCCTCTTTTTATTACCTTAAGTCGATGTTATTGTTGGCATCGTCGCCAAAATGGACGTGAAATTGCATTAATTTGCTGAAAATAGCCCTTGGTTCAAACGATCGTATCTTCGGAACGACGCAACGTACAGCCGCCATCTTGGTCGCGTTCGAGAGAGGGAATTCCCAATTTTCTGGCCCGCAAAAAATAACGTCATCAATTCCAACATCACTGCCTGTATTCTTCCAATGAAATGTATTGTTTCAACGGCCGTTGTTCAAACGCATCGGCCTCGCGAGCGCTGATTGGCTTATTCGCGGCACGTTAGTCTTAGGCCGTTCGCGAGCGACGTCACGCGAAGCGAGTCAAGGTCGCAGCCATTGGTGCTAGCAGAAACGCATCGCGATGCGGGCAGCCGGTCATTATGGCGTCCGGCAGCGATTTGGTAGTGAGCTGTAATCGATCATGAATCTCGAAAAATAAAGCAACTTTAAACTATTTTTATGGTAATAAAACATAAAATAATGATTTCGGAAGTAATAACACGAGTTGTGACAGAAGAATATCATGTGACTGTTATCATTCTGAGTAGTGTTAGTTGAAACTTTCGTTAGCGCTGTTCACGTAGTCGAACTTCAGGATTTTTTTTTTAATATTGAAAACGTAGGACGATGGTCCCAATTATATTTATGGTCAATAATTTACAGTATAATTATTACATCTGCGAATTTTTATACTCCTAGACCGCATAGTTTTTTTATTACAATTAATTTTCGTGAGGCATACAACTTGTTCATGGCAGCCATGTTGCGGCCATAGGCCTTTTCACTCGAGAATTGAAAAAACGGCTTAGGCCTAAAAGGGTTAAGTTTCCTGTCTGGTTGCATGCTTGATTTTCAATCCGTCCGTCCATCATTAAAATTTGAAATTTTGAAACTTCAAATTCTGATGATGGACGGACTGAAAATCAAGCATGTAACCAGAAAAGAAACTCAACTTCGAGAAGCCTAAAGAAATCTGCAGACAGTGGTAGAAAATTTGCTAGCTAGAGGGCTACCGTTAATGTGGGAATGTGCATAAAATTAAGGAATTCCGCTCTTTTGAAGGTAACGTTAATAATGCGTTCGTCATAGCAATGCTATTTTTTTTGTAAATCATAAAGTATACTCAAGTAGTGCAGATCAAATGGCATAGGTGAAATTCACTCCTCAGATATGAAACCTGTCACCCCCTCTGCCTCTAGGACTATTTCTTCCTTTTTGCTTCTCGTGTCTGCCATATGTGATTTTTTTATGCTAACTGGTCCTAGCCAAAAGGCGATCCATTAAGTTGGGATATCTCCCACACATCTTCAAACACTTTGATCCGAGAAGTGTTAAGCAGAGAAGGAAGAAATACTGAGGACCAAGTGAGAAAGGATCCCAATACTGAGGACCAAGTGAGAAAGGATCCCCCTAAACAACTTACCTGGCGGGCGAGACTGAGATTTGGAACTAGCAGCTTGAATAGGACCGAGTAATTTTTCAAGTATGTTCGTCCAAAATTTGCCAAACTTGGTGTTTGTGAAGTGTTTGACCACACGGCGTGAAAAAGTTTTTATCATAAAGTTTTCCCAAGTCCAAAGTACTCATCGCACTGTTTCTTTCACTGAGAAGGTCCAGATAATCCTGAGTGAGATGTACTTCAGGTGTGGTGAAGGCATCAGACCAGGTCTCATGAGAAAGAAGCAAGGCGTGATGCAGATAAAATGTAGAAGTGAAAGAAAGAAGGAAGAAGCCTCATCTTGAGCACAAAAACACCCAAGAAGGGGTGTACTGTACAGTGTGGTGACTGCGGCACTGTTACATCAGCGAGACGAGAGTTGGTGTAAAAAATTGCATATGGCAGACATAAGAAGCAAAAAGTGAGAAGACTGCGTTGCAGTCTACCACATGAACACTAGACGCAGTAACGCATGGGAGACACCCTGACCTCGTTGTCACAAATTCGAAAAAAGATCGACATCTACAACGATGGGAATATTTGCGATCCAAGCTCACAAAAATATTGATACGGTCCTTATGAACATTCAAGTACCGCCACGCCTGGCATCAAGTTTTTGATGAACTGAAAGAAGCGTGAGGAACTTAATGAAGACCTGAGAAGTTGGGACCTATGCGCTGACAAATCCTGGAGGCTGCAAGCACGGCAAAATTCAAATTTTGATAACTGTAACAACAACAGAGCAGATTTAAACCAGTGCGCAAAAACACGTTCACAGGACGCCTGATGGAGACTGCAGGAAGTGTGGAACTGACAACTATCTACCTTCAGAGCAGTCGAAAATTCGCAAATACCTAGTAGTATGTAAATTTTGAGAATGAGCGTAATCAACGAACAATTTAGTGATTTTTCTTAAAATTACGTTAAAAATGTTGGGATTGGTCACTTTGCATAAGAGTTTATATGTCAGTCAAGTTGATGTATTAAGTTGTAGGACTTTTCAGCTTTACAAATCATCACCAACTCCTAGGCAAAGAAATGCAGTCTTCGATGATGACGAAAAATCGAAGGTAACTCAAGTTTTCAGTTTTTGCTATAAGAACTTAATTTCATTTTTGGCTTTAACAATACCTTTTGTTTCCACAGCTTTTACAACGGTTACTGCAGAGCAAAAATCCTGATGACCTTCAAGCTGCAAATAGACTTATTAAGACTATGGTTAAGGAGGTGAGAGTACTGAAAAAATAGTGGTGCTGAATATAGCCCAAACATTGAAACCTAATATTTGCTGTATTTTGTTGTGCAGGATGAAAAACGGATGGAGAAGGTATCTAGGCGAGTGACTGAACTAGAGACTGTTAATAATAATGTGAAGGTCTTGGGAGACATGCTTACCACTTATAAGCCGGGTGTCAGTAGTAGTGAGGAAGTTGAACTCATGAAGGTAAACTCTGCGATGTGATGTTGCTGTTTTTATCCCAGAATACCTACCCAGCTAAATGTTTGCACTATTTGTTTATCGGCGGATCTACAGCGGGAAGCGCTTGTAGGCATGCACCGACATCTGGTGTTCTTGGTTGGGGTGTTTAAAATATTTTGAAGTGACTATATTAAGGTGGCAAAGGGTTTTAATTTTAGGTATTAAAAATATGACAACCATGTAGTTTTAGTGCAAATCACACCAGAAAACATAGAGAATGATCTGCGCTTTCTGATGGGAGCGTTGGTTCCCTATATCGTCTGTATCGTGAAAGAACGAATACTTCCAGATCTATCCCACCACTTAAAGATGATGTCAATTTTATCACTGATCCACTTTGTAAAGCAACGACCTTTAATACTGTTTTTTTTCTAAAAACAGAATTGTGGACAAAGACTCTCAGCCACCAATGCCAAACAGTCAGGTGGTAACTCGGGAACGCTGTACAATGGTGTTGTTTACCCCATGTTGTCTTTTGAATGCACTTTCGGCTTTAAAACCGTCTCACTCGGTTGGTCCTGATGGTTTTTCAACATACCTTCTTAAAAAGACAGATCCTTTATTTGTACCCCCTTGGCCCATATTTTTAATTTGTCTTTTTCTTCGGGTCGTTTTCCTACAATTTGGTCAACCGCCAATGTAATTCCAATTTTCAAAAAGGGTGATGCTGCAGATCCACACATCTATCGGCCTATTGCCTTGACGGCAGTACCATGCAAAATCATGGAAACCATCATTCGGGACCACATGTCAGTTTATTCTGAAACTCACAAGCTGATTGGGACGATCAATTTGGCTTTGTGAGTGGTCGTTCCACTACACATCAGCTGCTGGGGGCATTAGATCGGTGGACCGACACTCTAGACCAGGGATGGCGAACCTTTCATTACATACGTGCCAATGAAATATCAATTGCAACTCGAGATCAGTTTTGTGGCTCGTTGGTCTGTGGATTAGCAGCTGCCTATTTCAGATGATAAGTGCAAATCTAACAGGACATACGACATTCTAACAGCTTCCACTCATATGTTTTGAACCAGACCACTCTTCCGAGTGTTTGTTCAGTTAAGGATCTCGGTGTTTGGTTTGACTCCTCCTTAAAATTCACCACCCATTGTAATCACATAGTGGCAAATGCTAATCGTCGTCTCGGAATTGTAAACCGGATTTTTAATTCTGGCTATATAGAAACTAAAGTCCGTGCTTTTAACATTTATGTTCGCCCGCTTTTAGAGTATGCTTCACAGGTTTGGTCCTCTTACGTGTTGCGAGACATTGACCATTTGGAATCAGTGTAGCGTCATTTTACAAAGCGGCTGCCTAGCCTTGCACAGCTGCCTAATTATCTGCGTCTGACTTAAGGCTGACCTAATTTTGACATTTAAAATTCTGTGCGGCTTTCTGGAAATAGATTTACCATTCTCTGACCTTAGCCATGTGAGCAGGACTAGGGGTCATTAGTTACAAATTACTTCTCCCCTCATCCAGACTTAATTGCCGAAGTACTTTTTTTCTGTTAGGGTGGTCCCAATGTGGAATGCTTTATCTGAACGGATCGTTGCGGCTGCTTCCGCCAACAGCTTCAGACAACATCTTGACGAGTTTAACTTTGCCAAATTTCTGAAAAGACCCAATTATGTTGTCGCCTGCTAGTTGGGTGGTGATTGTTGGACTGGTGTATGCCCAGTAATGCCCGCTTGTTCATGATCATGTCTTTCCTGGTGACCATGGCTTTTTTATTATGATGAACTTTTTTTAATTTTATTTTATCCTGATTATGATTGACAATTGGTTTAGGCCAGGCTTTAAACTGCGATGCATTTATTTTATTTTATTTTATCTTTTAATTTTTTTTTTAAACATTAACAATGGTACGGCTTTTTCCCTCACTCGTCCCTCACGTTTGGCGATGTCATCGGGGACCACTGTGTCCCTGGTAGGTCTAACCTTGGTGGTAATGCATTCGTGACCCAAACCCTACACCATCAACCCTTCCTTTACAGCCGGGCAGTCGTCTTCGTTTTAAATTTTTTAAACTCTTAAATTTTACAATTTTTAATTTTTGTTTTAACTTCGGATGGCAGTTAGTGACCAACAGGTCCTTGCCATTCCGGTTGCGTTTGCAACAAACTTATTATTATTATTGTTTACGTTTTTTTACGCTTTCAACGTAAAAGATATTTACCGTTCCAATATCCTTGCAAATTTTCGACAGTCAGGTTTTTCTGAAGTTGGAGGGGCTCAGAACGACTTGGTCTTCATCAGGTTACCAACCACATCACCGCTTACTTCGTCGTGACGATCACGACGAAGTAAGCGGTGATGTGGTAGCCTGATGAAGACAGTCAATCTGAGCCCCTCCAGCTCCAGAAAAACCTGACTGATGAAAATTTGCAAGGATATTGGAACGGTAAATATCCTTTACTATGAAATCTAAGCGTAAAAAAACGTAAACATGGACTCGAATTTTCAAAGTAAGCGATGTGATATTTTAAAATTATTATTATATCTAGTAGGTTTTTTTGAAAATTTCGAAAATATTGACCACCTAATTAGCATAAAGTATGCAAACTAGATACAATACGTGTAAATAATATGTGTTCAAGTGTAAATAACTTCTTTTTGGAATTTTTGCTTCAAACATGAATCAAACTGCAGAAAATGTATAAGAAGGACAACTAACCAAACTTTTCCTTATACAAATAACTCTATATAAGTTGTTATGCAAGCCGAACCCAAAATTTGCATAAATTATATGCACTTTTAGACCAAATTGTGCTAAACAGTACCATCAAACATACTTTTGATCAATTTTTTTTGGTTAGCGGTCTTCGTATATATGTGGCGCACACACCTGCCAAATTTCATAAGGATTGAACCAATATCAAAGCAGTTATGCATGATTTACTGGCAATATATATCGAAAAATAAGTTTTCGGCAATTCAATTCGACTGGAGGCAACCATGTTTTACAACGATTGTGCCCCCTAGTGACGAAATGTAGAACTACAACCTGGCAACCGAGGGTCAGTTGAGGTATAGCTTCGTTCATGTTTTGTGCTTGAAAAGGCTAAGAAAACTACCATTTTTTGGCAATAAAACAGCAGACAGTGTCTATAAAGTGCTCACTGTCCGGTTCGACTTCTGGAAAACAAGTACGCTGCACTATTTTACTAAATATTTAATTAAAAATAATTACTACAGATTTTAAGAAAAAGTTTTCACGAAAAGAGAGAGAAATATTCCAGGTATTTTTTCCACTAAAAAATGTTTTTTCACTTCTGTATTGTCCTTCGCCACCTGAACTTTTGCGGTAAAACATAGCTTTCTCATTCGCAGAATCCTCCTCACTCTGCTACAAGACTGGGATCCCTTCCCTACCTACGGCGCTATTTTACAGGGTAGCGTTCTACCTGGGAAATCGGGAAAATTCAGGGAATTTATCAAGTTTGGAAAAGTTGGGAAAAATCAGGGAATTTGATGAACGTATGCTGAGATTCAGGGATTTCAACATTTTTCGGAAAGTCTTTTTCCTCTATAGAGACTAGCTAATTCGTATTTCACTATTCACTTCTAAAACATTCACTTTATTTCACTTAAAACTATCATGTTTCTTTTCGTTTCATTTTTGAACAAGTAAACCACCTTAGGTCTGAGTAATATGGGTTGTTATGTGTTAAGTACGTTTCTAGTTTTGGTTACATATGGCAGGGGTGGGCAACCTTTTAAACCTGCGAGTCAGACCTCCAAAAGGTAATGGGTAATACGGGCCGAGCCCTTAAATGGCGACTATAAAACACTATTATGGTAGTTTTTGTTTAATTAACATTCAAGTATATATCCCCAAATATATACTTGACTTTCTTTGTTGCCAAATATCTTAACCTGATAATTTAACATTACATTCCTCGAATGTGATGTTCCCCTGGAGGTTTCTTCCGGTGTGCATGCGCCTGCTTGCATGTCCCTACTGCGCATGTGTGAGGCAGTACTCCCTTATAAAAGCAACAGCGCGCACGCTATCGGCATTCATTTTCCTCCAGAGGTGTCTCCACGTCACCTCGCGCCGGAGTTCCCCTGTCTTTCGCACGGATATTTGGATTCTACCCGATGATGGCCGCCGCATCCGAAGCTCCCGCTTCGCTCGCCGCTCCCTCTCATGCTCTCCTTCGTCCGCAAGCAACCGCTTTCACCCTCGGCAATCGCTGGATCTCCGCCCTCGACCTCGCCGCCGTTGGCCCGATCCCTGCTGCCTCCTTCGTTGAAGCACCACCTGCAAGCGTCAATGTCTTCTCGGACTCTCCCTTGCAACCCGGCCAGCGCACCCCGCCGACCGAACCAATGGACCTATCGGCTCTGCAAGAGGACTTTCAACTGGCGAAAGTCGTCTACCGTGGAGCCAAGAAATCCCTCCAACGCGCGACAGCTTCTCGCTCACCAGCCCGCAACTCTCCTTTGGACTTATCATCCAACTCCTCCCGGATAGGTCGCAGCGTCTCCCGCAGCGAAGTCCGGAACATCGTCCAGGAAACGGTCCGTGAGATGCAAGACAATCCCATGCCGCCTCCCTCCTGCACGTCTTCCGTCCGACATGCCCGCACGCAAGCCTGGATAACTTCTGCTTCCAGCCGTGACTCCCACAGACGGGGCTCGACGGCTCCCTCTGGCGTGCAAAAGAAACGTAAGCCGTCTTCTCCTTTTCGTCCGCAAGCTTCTCCCTCGGCCGTCCCCCCGGCTGCCACTGAAGTTCTGCCGCCTGCCATCCCACTTTCGTCCAGCAAGAGGATCCACTTCCCAGATGATGCCGCTGAGACCAGACTTTCCCACTAGCTTCTTTTTTAAAGACGGTCGAAGAAACCGTTCCCGACTGCTTCCTCTTCAAGCCTTCGCAGTCGGCTGACGCTCCCGTGATCAACCGTGGGCTGAAAACTGGCTTCAGCTTTGCCCTCAGAGACAAAGATTCCAAACCCCGCAACCTTCTAGGGCAATCCACCACGCTGTTAACCTGCCTCCTCCGGAATTAACGCTCCCTGCTCGGCAAGGGCGACCCTCTCGTCCTCGACACGGAACCACCACCACCTCGGCCAGGCCGTGAAAGCAGCTTCTTTACCCCCCGCTGGGCGATGGCGCTACGATCGCGAACAACTTCGCAACCTACCCGGAATGCGAATTCTTAGGCAGTGAAGTGAAGATGGACTTCGGCACCGCTCTATCGATTCCTAAGAATGCTGACGTCCCAACTTTCGTCCTTTATGAGAATGACAAGTGCTTTCGGCTGAGTCTTCGTGCCGCTTCTCAAGCCGACGTTCTCAACACTGCGGTGAACGCCCTGTGCGAGAAATTATCTTCGGACGCAAGTCCCGAAAAAATACACAATCTTTCGTCCCTAATTATGCAGCTCTTTCAGAAGGCAAGCTTCGCCATGTATCATTCCATCAACTGGGCTACTAGAGCCCTTTTCAACAACACACTACTCCTCCGGGACATTGCTCTTTCATCCACTAACAACTTGAATGTCTCCACGATGCACCGGCTCCGCATCCAGCCCATCCACGAGTCGGACACGCTCTTCCGTGGTCTCATCCCAACTCTTGCTCCTCACCTAGACATCTCTAGGAAACCCAAGCCGCATAAGAAAATCTCTTCTACCATTCGTCCGGCCCCGAAGAATAAACAGCCCATCCACTATCCTCCTCTGGACAATTGGAACAAGACACCGGCTCCTTCTCAGTCTCCCCGTCTCAACGACTTTCGTCCGAGAAACCCACAATCCTTTTGGACGGACCAGCCTCGCTCCCTTTCCAGCCAACGCAACCAGAAGCGAGCCGCCACTCCAGACCGACGAAGCCACCACTCGTCACCAGGGGGCAGAAGCGGCTTTCGTAAGAACCTACAATGACGCCTCTCACCCATCCTGCCTTCCAGTCGGTGCGAGATTACACCGATTCCTCCCGGCTTGGCTACAATTAACAACAAACTCGGAAGTCCTTTTCATCATCGAACACGGCTTTCGTCCGGAATTTCTGTCGAAACCACCGCTCCTCCCAACGCCGCCATGGGAATTCTCCCCACCGTTAACACCACTACTTTCGTTCGAAGTCTCAGAACTCCTGCGGAAAGATGCGATAAGGGAATGCCGCAAGCCAGGCCCGGGCTTCTACAGCTCCATTTTCACCCGACCAAAGAAGTCAGGAGGCTCCCGTTTGATATTCAACATGAAACCTCTCAGATACATCCAAAACAATCATTTCAAAATGAAAACTCTCGAATCCATCCGTCTTTCGTTCAAACAAAACGACTGGACAGTCTCGATCGACCTGGAAGACCCCTATCTCCATGTCGCACTCCATCCGGCTATCGCGCACCTCTTTCGGTTCATCTACAACCAGAAGGTCTGCGAATTCCGCTGTCTTCCTTTCGGCCTGAATGCAGCCCCCAGAATTTTCACAATGGTTCTCACACCAATCTTGGCATACCTACACCAAAACGAAATTTAGGCCAACACCTACCTGGACGACTGGGCCCTCAACAATCCGGACCCTCTCACACTGGAACAAAACAAGGACAAGACCATTTCCCTGTTAAACCGGCTGGGCTTTGAGTGAACTTCTCAAAATCTCGCCTAACACCAGCACAAGTCTTCACCTTTCTGGGAGCCTCTTTCGACCTCCACACAGCAAGAATTGCCCCCTCCCTGGAACGGATAGAAGATCTTCTTCTCCACACCTGCCTCTTTCGGTCGAAAACAAGCTATTCTCCTCGGGAACTAAACTCCCTCATCAGGAAGATGGACGCAATGGCAAACCTCGTCCCCTACGGCCGATGGATGGTAAAACCACTTCACCACCACCGCATAGACAACCGGGCAATCAATCAGGACCTCCCGGACAAGCAAATCCCCTTCACTCCCGACTTTCCTCTAGACTCCTTCCTTTGGTGGTCAGATGTCACCAACCTCACGAAGACACAACCTCTCCACGAGTCACGTCCCGAGATGCTCATCTTCACAGAGGCTTCGAGAACCGGCTGGCGTGCCCATCTTGGCACACAAAGAGCCTCAGGCCTTTGGCCTCCAACCTGCATGGATCACATCAACTCCCTCGAGCTTCGAGCAATTCTACTCGCTCTACAACATTTCCTTCCCAAGATCAGGAACAAGACAATACAAGTCCAGTCCGACAACACGACTCCCCTAGCCTACATAAGGAAAGAAGGGGGAACGAAATCCAGATCTCTCCACCGCCTAACATCAGAAATTTTCAACCTCTGCATACCGCACAACATCACACTCCTTCCTCTCCATATTCCAGGCAACAGGAATGTGATTGCCGACTCTCTGTCACGCCAGAAACCGCCGACAGGCGAATGGTGCCTCAAGAAATCCATTTGCGAATCTCTCTTCACCATCTGGGGCACTCCGATGATAGACCTGTTCACCACGAGGCACAATGCCAGACTTCCCCTCTACATAAGCCCGATTCCGGACGAAACAGCAGTAGCAGTAGACGCCCTGACGTTTCCATGGCACAACCTGTTCGTCTACCTCTTCCCTCCCTTCAAGCTCCTTCCACAAGTTCTTCTAAAAATCCAAGAAAGCCAGAGCTTGTTCCTGCTCATAGCCCCCCTCTGGCCTTGGTCAGCATGGTTCCCACTCCTTCTAGAACTTCTAGTCGACACTTCAAGAAGTCTACCTCCTCAACCAGATCTTCTGTCCCAACAGAAAGGACCAAAGCTACACCCGAATGCACCAAACCTCAACCTACACGGGTGGCTGCTATCATCAAACTCCTCAAGAAGGCTGGAATTCATCGAGAAGAGGCCGAACGCATCACCTCAAAGGCAACCAGGGATTCCACTAACCGGATGTACGACAGCCACTGGTCTAAATGGATTCGTTGGTGTACCACAAAACAAGCTAATCCTATCAACCCACCTCTTCCCACTTTTCTAAACTTCTTTAGAGACCTATTCAACGTCGACAGACTCGAAGGCTCTACATTACTAGTCTACCGCTCGGCTCTAAACACCGTCTTCAAGGCCGCCAACAACAACTTGTGAGTTATGTAGACTATTTTGTGTTATGCGGCCAACGATTTTTTTGTCATTGTGGAGGACGTTTCTGGATCCACAACCTTGTTCTGCGTCCGAGAAAGTGGGTCGTTGTTTACAAAACCTTCGAAATTAAAAAAACTTTTTGTTATTCGGTGCAGTCGTGACATTACATGTAACCGCTTGTAACATTGTTCTTTCTATACTCGCGACTGCACCGGACTGAACAATAGTTGGCCAGTTGGACGTTAAAAAAATTTTTTTGAAACATTCTACCTAGTTTTTCAGACTGAATTGCATTTTTTATCCAGAAACGTGGTTCCCCATATTCATTCATCAAAAATGAAGTTCGCATATGACGTCACTATCACAAATGACGTCATTATCACAAATGACGTAATATGTACAAATGACGGTGGAAGAGCGTGATAGGAAAACTGCGTCCGGAATAAAACACGTAGTCGTAAAGTGAAAGAAAGGTCCAGTAAACGTTTTACACAAAATGTCAAGGTGCGGATATTGTGAGGTGAAATTAGACAAAATGTGCGGATATTGTGAGGTAGACAAAATGATTGTGTAACATGTGCTAACTGCAAATCAAAATACCATTTTGATGAATGTTCAGGTATCTCAGTGGCAACGTGGAAAGCAAAAGGAAAGGACAAAAGTACGTGGAAATGTGCAAGATGCAGACAAGAAGATACAACAAATAAAGAAAATGAAGACGAAAATGAAAGTGAAAACGAAGCAAACACAAACAGAAAAACTGACAATGTGAAGGATAAAGCAGAAAATAACGAAAATTCTGAAGACCCACTAGGGGACCCTGGAAAAGAACACCCAGAAAAAGAAAATCAACCTGGAATTGTGGAGAATGCTAAAAATCAAGTTGCAACAGAAGATTTTTTGTCTCTAAAAACACTGTCTAAAAACACTGTCGCAGACATTTATGATGCGACACACTTCAGAAATGATCAAATTGAAGCTGCACATCGCATTCCAAACAAGAATCCCAACAATGGACAATAAAATGGACAAACTACTCTCAAAATATGACAAACTCATAGGGATGCAACAAGAAATACAAGATGTTATAAAATCTTTGAACTACCTGACAGAAGAACAAAAACACATTAAGAAAGATCATGCAGAAATTAAAGACCAGTTAAAAATCATGGAAGATAGAATAACAAAAATAGAAATAGGAAAAGGAGTAAAAAGCACAGATCTTGAGTTGAAAATCCACCAATTAGAAATTGAAACTAACGAGAAAGAACAATATGACAGGAACCGCAACTTAGAAATTAATCAGTTACAATGGATGGACGATGAGAAATTAGTTGAACTGATACCAAAACTGGCAGACATTTATGATGCGACACACTTCAGAAATGATCAAATTGAAGCTGCACATCGCATTCCAAACAACAATCCCAACAAAGCAAGCAGTATTATAATTCAGTTCAAACATAGAGAGTACCAAACAGAATGGCTAAACAACAGGAAAAAAAACATAACAAACGATGTCA
>JAHWFP010269100.1:0-19579 GCA_023313725.1 Lithobius niger
ATTTCATTTTTGGAAAAACAGACGTTTTTCGGTGGCGCTCGTTTACACGCCCCCAAACGCAGGATTTTATTCGGGGTTCCTGAGAACTCGGAATAAAAGCTATAATAAAGGGGTTAGTGCACACAAGATATGCAGAAAACAAGACCGCCAAAATTTAAGCAAAATTGACATGAAATAAAATACACTGTTTACATAAAAGTTGACTTTGCCGTTTTGTATTTTTGGGGGACCAACGTTTTTGTGGCTCAGAAAACTTTAAGTAAAATAAAAGTTACAATTTAAAATTACTGTTTTTGCAGCCATTAACTAAATACTGTCCGCGCTGCTTGGTGCAGGAATATCGTACAAGTATTTGAAAATGGGGCAAAAGGACATTTATCATGAAACACACTAGTTTTAAAGTGAAAGTACAAAGTTAGGGTTTTTGTAAAAGAATACTGTCAAATGAGGCGTCCCGCCACTTAATCGTTCGTACAAGTCCGGATTATGTCCAATTGCCGCGTCTTTTTTTTCTGTGTGACGGCCAAAAACACCTTGCCGTCCACCCTCAACCTAGGCTACGATAGCGGTTAGAAGAGAATATTCTGTGAACACGTGATAGAACACCGGCTCTATTTAACAGCAACTAATACCACTAGAATGGTTTTAGGTTACCAAACAACTTGTTTACATTGGCAATTTGACCCTAAAGGGTTTAAAGGTATGACCCATAACTTAAACATAATAATACAACACTGGGAGGTTTGAGGATAAAAACGCAACAACCTTGTAACGACAGTGCTACCTTTTTCGCACAGGGGTAGACAGACGGCTGTTTTTGGGAAGAAAGCCATTTCGTAGAAAACTTAAAGAAGAGCCAACCGGGGACGGATTGCAGCTCCCGTAGAATATTCCTAATGAATATTTAATTAGTGTCGTTACAATCTTTGTCAATATTCTCCCACACAGGGAGACGTTGATAGTGACAAAAAGAGTAAAGCATAGGCACTTAAAATTTAGGTGTGAAGGCCAAAACGGGAATTAACTGAGAGTTACTTAAGGATGAGCTCTCAACTGACCAAAATGACAAAATTAAAAATGCAGGCAAAAATAATTTTCAGTCAATTTGTACTGAAACGAAACGTTTAACAATTAAGAACTTGCTCAAACAAAATATCTACTTAACGCGTCGGCGTTTAAGTGAAGCCTGCCAGGTTTGTACCGGACAGTGTAGTCATAATCTTGAAGGGTGAGGCTCCACCTAAGCAATCTGGGATTTTTGCCAGACATTTGCTTGAGCCAGTGAAGTGGGTTGTGATCTGATTCTATGATGAATTTTGTCCCATAGATGTAGGGCCGTAATTTAGCAACAGACCAGATCAGACAAGCACACTCCTTTTCTGTCGTCCCGTAATTCTGTTCACGGGCTGTTAATTTACGTGAGACGTAAAGGCAGGGGTGTTCATCTTCTCCAAATTCTTGTGACAACACGCAGCCCATGCCACGATCGGAACAATCGCATTGGAGGATGAAAGTTTGGTTGAAGTCGGGGGCTCTTAGGACGGGAAACGTCACTAAAGCGGTTTTCAAAGTTTCAAATGCAGTTTGCTTTGAATCATCCCATGAGACGGGATCGGGTGCATCCTTTTTCAGAGAGTCTGTAAGGCTTGCACAGATTTCGGAATAGTGGGGAATGTAACGTTGGTAGTAACCAACCAAACCAAGGAAGGAACGAACATCTTTCTTAGTTTGTGGCCGTGCGAATTTTTGAACAGCCAAAACCTTCACCTCTGAAGGGGTGCGAGTTCCATTGCCCACCTCGTGACCAAGAAAAGTAGCTTTGCTGCAAGCGACCTGCGATTTTTTTGCGTTCACAGTCAACCCGGCCTTCTTGACAGCAAAGAGGAAATTAAAAATGTTGTCCAAATGTTGTTGCCACGTTTCGGCACCAACGGCGGTGTCGTCTTGAAAGGGAGTGACATACTCCTCCATGCCACGAGTGACATTATCCATAAGCTTCTGGAAGCAAAATGGAGCGTTCTTCATCCCCATATTCACCATTAGGGGAGCAAATTTCCCTATGGGGGTAGTGATAGTGGCGGCCATTGAAGCCTGTGGCGTCAAGCGCACTTGCCAAAATCCACGGTTAAGGTCAAAAATGGAAATGTATTTCCACTTGGCTGCACGTTCAATACATTCCTCGATGTTGGGAATTGGGTAATCTTTAGTTACCGTATTGTTGTTCAGCTCACGATAGTCAGCTACAGGACGAGGGCTGGCATCTTCTTTTTGTACAATAATCATGGGGGATCCATGTGGGGAATCCGTTTCCACAATTAAGCCCAGATCTAACATACGTTTGATCTCTGTAACTATCAAGTCACGTTCGAACTTGGCATGCCTGTAATATTTACAAGGCTTCACCTGAGTGTCAACTAACTCCACATCGTGGGTGACAATGTCGGTACGACCCGGCAGAGTAGAAAAAACACCATCCACCTGGTCAAAGACTTTAAGTAAGTCGGACCTTTGAGACTCTGACAAATCTCCTGTCTTTTTGAAAAGACTCATGGCTTCTTTGGAATTAAGATGGCCATCACCTGGCTTGCCGGACCAAACATGGTCGTGGTGAGTAAACTCACGTTCGTCATTGTACGAATGATTGCTTGACCCCTCCCTAGGCAGATAGGGCTTGAGCAGGTTGATGTGATAAACCGTCTCCTCTTGAGAACCAAACGATTTTTTTATTAAATAATTGGTGTCTGAAAGGCGTTTAACAACATCACAGGGTCCATCCCAATAAATCTCTAACTTATTGGCTCGATCAGGCTTAAGGACTAGCACCTTATCGCCTTCTTTGAACTTACGTTCAACTGCCTTACGGTCATAGTAGGTCTTATTTTTTTGTTGGCTCTTCACAATATTTTCTTGTGAGAGTTCCCGTGAGTATTTGAATCTCTGAAGTAAATCCAGGATATACTCAAGGACGGAAGGGTGGACGTCGGGTTCAACCCATTGGCTTTTAACAAGCTCGAGAGGGCCTTTCAAGTTTCGGCCATACACCATTTCAGCAGGTGTAAATCCAGTACTCTCATGTGGAGCAGTACGTAGTGCAAACATGGCACCGGGGAGGCATCGTTCCCAATCCAGGGGATGCTCATGGCAAACCGCTCTCAGCACCGCTTTGAGGGTTCTGTGAAAGCGCTCCACGCTGTTGGACTGTGGATGATTCACACTTGAATTAATACACCTAATTCCGCATTTTTCAAGGAATAAAGTTGTGAGGGCGGATACGAAGGGCGATCCTAAGTCCGATTGTAATTCAGAAGGGAAGCCTAACCTCGAAAAAATGCCGAGGAGGGCGTCAACTACACTTTGGCTGTTAGCCTCTTTAAGGGGCACGGCCTCGGGAAACTTTGTTGCCGGATCGAGGAGAGACAGAATATATTTAAAACCACCTCTACTAGAGGGTCGAATGGGGCCAACAATATCAATAATGAAACGATTAAAAGGCTCCCCATCCATGGGCACAAGCACCATAGGGGCAACAAACGTCTGTCCAGATTTTCCATTTTTCTGGCAGGTAAGACAAGTCAAGACAAATTGCTCAATGTCACTAAAACATTTGGGCCAGTAAAAATTTGTAAGCACTCTTTCTTTTGTTTTAGAACGCCCAAGATGGCCAGCCCATGCGTTTGCATGTGCAGTGCTTAGAACCAAATTTCTACACTCCTGGGGAAGAACTAGTTGCCTGTTTATTAGCGGCCTTCCCTCAGGTCGAAATGGTTTGCGAAAAAGCAAATCGTGGTCAACGAAAAACAGCTTGTTTTCGTCCTGCTGGCTTTCTGGCAGCTCAGCATACTTCCAACACAAAGTTAAAGTTGGGCATTCACGCTGGAGTTTTAAAAACTCTGGTTTGTCAATGTTGAGGAGCTGTGTGAACTGCTCAGTTTGAGGACCTAGAATCGCCTCATCCAAAACGTCTTGTTTGGGGTCGACAAAACCTTCCGTCACTGCTCTTGGAGTAACCTCAATCGAGTCGCTATCTGACTCCTCGCTATCAGCGGGGTTCTCACGGTAATTAGGGCGTAAGAGAGGGAGCTGATCGGCAGCACGTGCCTGTGCACGGGTGACTGCATTCACATAAGTGGGGAGGGAAACAAGTCCTTTCTCCTCTAACACATTTTGAGAGGGCACGCCCAGCAACATACTGAAATGGGGGCCCACGTGGTCGGACACGAGAGCTTCTGTTTGGATAGCTCCGTAGGGGGTCTGAACCTCAATTAAGGCTATAGCATGTGCAGTAGTCTTAGCAGTTAAAGCATTATGACAATGCGTATACTCGCCAGTAAACTGGTCGGGTTTTACGAGTTCACGAGCGATTACATCGTGCGTAGAACCTGTGTCACGTAAGACACGGCATTTTTGGCCATTCACGGACCATTCGTGTATGTGTTTGGACAAAACAACTTCCGGTGGGGCATGACTAATAAAATTACAATCAGCGCCGGCTGCTTTCTCGTCAGCCATACGAATACGACACTCTTGGCGTCTATGTCCAATTTTTTTGCAATAAAAGCAAGTGCCATCGCCTATGAGACGAGGTCTGTCGAACTCACGGTTTGAGTAAGTGTTGGTGGCTGAACTTCCACTGGGGTTTTCAGTTTTCACCTCGGCGGTACCAGCCGGTTTAGCCGCCTGACTGTGGTTACGATTAGAGTTACCACGATGTCTGTTGGAAGGTTTAGAACCTTGCGTTGTCGTAGCAACCGCAGGAGTTGCTTTAACAGGACGTGAAGCAGCATCAGTAGAAATCTGCTTATTACGAGTGGTGAATTCATCACACAACTGGGCCGCTTCGGCCAGAGTTCCTAATCTGACTTGATCAGGGATCCACTTTCTGAGATGGGTTGGACACGATTTATAAAATTGCTCCAAAAGTACAAGATTGACAAGTTTGTCGTAGTCACGGTTAACCTTAGCCAAAGTTACCCAACGAGTGAAAAGAGTTTCTAACTCAAATGCATAATCTTGGAATTGCATTTCCACACCTTTTTCGAGAGAACGAAATTGCGTTTGCAAAGACTCTTTAGTCTGTACAAAACGGGCAAGCAATTTATTTTTGACTATTTCGTAATCCTGCATTTCAGCGTCTGTTAGCTGATCACAAACTTTAATGAAGACCTCACCGACGAGGGGTTGTAACGCCGTGACCCATTGGTCTTTAGGAATCTTTTGACTAGTTAAAGTTCGTTCGAAAATCTTAAGAAAACTGTTAATGTCAGTATTGGGCGTCCACCTGTTTACTAGTCGAACTATGTCGGCCACTTTACCATGTTTTGCAACTGGATTTGGGGGAGGTGGGGGAACACCGTTAGCTCCACTAGGAGCGGGGTTAAGATTTATCGTAGCAGCATTTAGCTTCGCTAGTTCGAGCTGCTTGTCCAGTTTAGCTAACTCCATAGCACTGGCACGGTCTTTAATTTGGGCATCTTGGTCCCTTAAAGCTAGTTCATGAGCACGGCGCTTGTCTGCGTCCGCAACTTCGAGTGCTCTTAACTTTAATTCTTCTGCTTTTAAAAACAGTTCATTTTCTTTGGTGGCTAATTCTTTCTTGGCGAAAATAGCCGCTTCTCTCCTTTCAATAGCGTTAGCTAGTGCATCGGAAAGTTCACTTAAATCAAGTTTGCCATCTTCGAGGGCTGCTCGTAAGATTTGTTGGGATTCTGCTCTAGAATCACTGACTGTAAAGCCTAAGTTCAAACAGGCCTTCTTTAAGTCCTTGTTTGTGATATCACGAATGATTTCGTCTAATTCTTCCATTTCGGACATTTTGAGTCTTAATGGTTAACGTGGTTTCAAAATAAAGCTTTTATATATGAAACAAAAATTAAAAGCAGCCGCTTAAAATTTAACGTTACTTTTGAGTAGAGCGAATTATTTAAAAGACTTCTCTCCCAAATCCAGTAAGATTGCACATAAAAAATACACTTTCAAAACCTCCAGCACTCTGGTATATGAATAGCTAAATTGCATAAATGCTATCAACTACAACACTCGGCTTGGCGGCCTCTAAGCATATCTCATGTACACTTACCCAATTGTACAATCGCTGTACGGTCAGTCTGTCCTTCCGTTCCACCGTAGTACGGGAAGTTCGGCACTGATTTTCACGGGAGTCGATCGTCACTGGTGGGCGGTCAAATCCACGGGACTTCGGCGTTGCACGCAAAATCCACGGCTTGGCTGCATGGAGCGTAGTTTCCCTCTCGGGCCTCTTCTCCTACAGCATCGGTTGGGGTTGAGACGGCTCTTGACGGGAGGACGTCTACTGGAAGCGGCAGCGGCTGCTTCCTGGTGCCGGCAGTTGTTGGAGCTGCGGCGGGGGTTGTACTTTTTATAACGTTAGTACGACTTCTGCTTCGTGACTTTTTAGCTTGTCACAGGCATCTGCTTCGTGGCCATGTTTGGCTAGACCACAGACATCTAGTTGGAAGTGGCTTGCATCCTTCTAGGCATGTAGCATGGCAGGGGGGAAAACGCTTGACGGGAACAGCACCTGTTCATCCCACCGCTGCCACCAGCTGTAACGGCGGACGCTACGACGGCTTAGGTGCTTGTAACGCCCCCGGTTTCCCTGGTGTACGTGGAGTTTCAGCTTGAGGTTTCTACGGTGTTTACGACGACTTTTTACGTTATTCAACACAGCATGGACACTGTCCCAGCATGGGGGATGAAGCGCCGGTCCTAATTAAAGGGGCCTAACCTTAAACTGTCGGTATCGCTGCCACCAACGGTGGATTTAACTGTTTAACTAGCTAAAATCTAAAAATGGGCTACATATTTAATTTTACACTAAAATACAATTAATCAAGTCTAGCAAATGACTGAAGCTTAAAACTCCTGGTTTTATTTTTGCGACAGAGAATGAAAGTACACTTTTACATTATAGTTTGCTTCGAAAGCTTTTGAATACCAATTATTTAAATAGGCAACAAGTTTACATTTACATAGAGTAGCAAGTTTAAATATACACTTAGTATTTCATAAATTCAGACAAACACACTTGGTTTGAATAAAGTTTTAAATTTTCACATTAGAAAAAGTAAATCATGAGTGCTCCCGGAGACACCCGCAAGACTTGACAGCCGCAACTGATTAAAGTCTATCTGACAGTATGTTTCTTATGATCAACCGTCCACAGTTATGTTTCTAAGTTTTCCAAGCACAAAAAGATCAACCTCCCTTAGTTCCCTCGAGAACTGTTCTAAGTAATAAAAAGCCCGGCAATTTTACACTTAGGCATCAGTTTGTTTCAATTTGACTTCAACAAAGATCAAACCGTCATTTAGTTTAGATTAAAAATCCATTTAAAATAAACTGGAAAAACTTGGTTTTTAGAAAGAGAACCACTCTGACGTTATGGGGAGAGGAAACCTAAGATGCCGCTACAGGCGTCTCCACCATAATATTCTCTAGCTAGAGAGTTAAGTTAAGTTTTAAACTAAAATTTAGAATATGGGGGTCCTAAACTGAACTTTCAAAAGCTAAACTATAACATACGAACCACTACCATCGTGCCCGGCATGGCATTCTCCGGACATGGCGTCTCCACTCCCGACTGGCGTGACCGGTCTCTAGCTTGAGATCTGTGAGCTGTGCTGACTGAGCTTTGGGCTGTGGGGGTTTTATGCTGGCCCCCGGGGCCCCCGCGGCCGCCGAGGCTAGCCGCGGGGCTCTGATTGGCCGAGGGCCTCGAGAACAATGGAAAGTGGGAGGAGAAGTCGGTTGAACAAAGGAACTGGGTGCAGAGCCGTTTGAAGGAGTGGGAACATGTAAAACGGAAAAAGATAGGCCTGTTTTGAGTTTTACTCAATTGAACTTTCGGAAATGGGCCTTTACTTTGTATTATTGGCTACGGATTGAATATTTACATGTTTGCAACGTGATTTGGCTCTTGTTAAAGCTTATTACTTGGCTTTGGGTAATGTCTAGAACATTACTATTAAATTAAACAAGCTTTAACGGTAAACTGTAGTGTTAAACACCACAACTAGTTTTGGCTGGGGAGGGGGGCAAAAATGGGGAATTCGAAGTTTTTGCACAGTTTGACTTTCGGATTTGGTTTAAACAGATCTTTTTAAGAATTCTTTTAGTGTTTAATAGTAGATCAAGCTATTTGTAGGTTTCGGTGGGTCACAGTCAGGTCCAGAGGAGAACTAAAATAAACATATATACACTGAAAAATTCGTGTCCGGTAGAATGCCAGGTCGTAATGCGTTTATACGTTTGAACACATGGTAGCGTTTCTGGGGGTAAAAGAATATAAATAAAGTATAAATGCGGGTAAATAAATTAGCTTAATTGAATGCTATAACGCATTAAGTTACAGAGAACATTTAACGTTTAAAAGTTTAAAGTTAAAATTCGATCGTTGTGGAAATTTTCCATAGGGATTGCGGCCGACAAACACAATAAAAAATATCACACTTCAAAATGGTTGTCTGTACAAACCTCATACAATACACTAAGCTAATATGTTTGGGCTTTTTGCCCTAAAAGAAAAGAATAAAATGAAGATACAGAAATACAGAATTTTATAATGGCGGCCATGACGAAAGTGCGATGTGGTCGGTTTTGAGGCGATCTTCAAACGTGGTTTATTGGTACTTCCGGGTGGAAAGTTCGGATTTGGGCTTCCCCAAGTATCTTGTATTTGGACAGGTTATTAAATGTCGAAGAGTTTGTGGAAATCGGACCATTATTGTGAAAACGGCCAGATATGCCTCGGCGAGGCATTTGGGTGCCTCGAGAAAAAAAATTTCATTTTTGGAAAAACAGGCGTTTTTCGGTGGCGCTCGTTTACAGACAGCAGGTATAAAACTCAGCCCCAGGAGACATTCGTTAACATAGCTCGGGAATCTCAAAGCTAGAGGTAGCTACGCCGGTCGGGAGTGGAGATGGTGCGGTCCGATTGTTGCCATGCCGGGCAAAGGTTCATATGACTTAGTTTAAAATGAAAGTTTATTTTTTGGACTCTGAATTCAAAATTTATAGTTTAATTTTAACCTAACCTTTAGCTTTGAATGTAAACTTATGGTGCGTTAAGCCTAACGGCATTTAGGACGTTAACGGCCATAACATAAGGGTTCACGGTCCCTTCCTAAAAATCAGCTTTTATTTCACCGTTTTCATTAACTTAATGTAAACAAAGGCCATTGGGTCAATTAGATTTGCAGAAGCATAGTACTTCATGGAGCGTACATCCCTTTTCTAATGTGAATTTCGATGGGAACGGTTTGATCTTTTGGGTGTTCCCTTTTGAAACAAAACTGTAAAACTAGGTCTACTTTTATAAGTCAGCCGAGGCTGTTTGTAAATTAGAGGGTTCTTTTGCGAAATCCCCGTTGCCTAAAACCACTGTTTCTATTTGAAATTGTTTGGTGAACATAATTCTTGTTCAAGTGTCGAATTTAATGAAAAATTCAAGTAACGTTTTTAACCTAAAAACGAAGTTGTAAAAATGGTATTCCAAATGTAAGGTGTCACCTTTAAGTTTGTTTAAAATAAAACCAGGAGTTTTAAATGCCAGTTGGTTTACTAGTTCGATGATTGCTGGAAGTTAGTATTTAAAACAATTCTCTTCAAATTTAAATTAGCTAGCTTTTTCCCACCTTGGTGACAGCGATACCAGCTATTTTATCACTAGTTAGGTCTTAGATTAGGACTTCAATACTCCATTCCCTACACCGGGACAGTAGCAGTTGTGCTGTTTTAACCCAAAAAAGTATGTGAAAGCAAAGCAGAGTGATAGATAGTAAGACACCAGGCACCGGCGATGTTACAAGCACCTAGTCCGTCGTAGCATCCGCCGTTACCGGGCCTTTTTGCTGATACTGCTGTTCGGATTTTTGCTGTCGCGATCGGTAATTGGAGGCTTGGCTCCGCTGGCCTCGTTAAGAGTATTGTTGCTTAACAACGAGTTGACTGACGGGAAGGCTGTCTTTCATCTCGGCGAGTCGCGCTTTAGAAGCCTCTGCAATTCGACACATTCCAATGGCCTTAGCCAAATCTAAAGTTTGGTCACGCATTAATATGTATTGTAGTGACTCGTCAACCACGCCTGCTATCAATCTGTCTTTCACAAGGCGATCTTCTTTGTCACCGAAATCACAGTCTCTTGCATACAATTTAATTTCCGCCACAAATTGATCGATCGTTTGGCCTGGCTTCTGAACACACGTGTTAAATTTTTGGGAGGAAAAAGAGACATTCTTGAAAGGTTTATAATAAAGCGTTTCACGGTTTGTGCATCACCTGTCTGGCCTGCTGAAAACATCAACAAGTTTTTGTAAATTTTGTAACCTGCCAGCTCAATCAAGTTCAAGAGAAGATTTCGCTGTTGGAGTTGTGGTTTTTCTGCATAGCCAATCGCACTGACGAAAATTTTGTAGCTCTAACGCCAGACCTCCCATGACGCAGCCAGCTACTGGTCCTCTTCAAAATCGGGAGGCGGTTTGGCAAAGTTAATTCCATTTCAGAACTGTAAAACTTACGTCAACGTCTATTCAGATTTTATTCTGACACCATGTTATGTATTCTGACACCATGTTATGTTAGAGTGAAGGGGCTGAGGTCCTATCAAGGTTTGAGGTCGAGATAAAACAGTCAATAAACACAGGCCATGTCAAATACGTGTTAACGGGCTTTTATCTCCTGTACTAAGCGGGAAAACTACAGCTAGCAGCGCCACTTACGGCACGCTCTAGAACCAATATTGACAAATGAGCATCTTACGTTTTAGCAACTACAGCCAATATATAACAGGACCGAGAAACTGAAAGACTGGGATGGATACAATCGTTTGGTAACAACGAGGCTCGAATGGACTCCAAAGTTTCCATCTGGAAATGTGGGTTGTCGATAAACTGAATTAAGGGTCGGAGATTGAAAATAAGAAGAAAGTCACCTGTCTTTTTTGGACACAGAAAAATAAGACTGTAGAACCCTGGTCGCTCCGGATTGGCTCGCATGCTTGGCGAGGAGATCCGTGATTTTGGCAGTGAGCTTCACAGTTGGAGCCGGTGCCAGTGTCCACAGGTGGGGGTGGGGGTAAGAGACAGTAAAGGAGGTGGGAGCAGCAAGTTTGGACAAAAACCGACCAAAACTATCTCGAGAACGACCGGGTCTTTAGTGACTGCTTGTCAAGCCGGAAGGCAGTGTCGGAGCCGCCCCTCTCCCCCCCCCCCCCACTGGGAAGGGGTGGGCACACATGTCAATGATGGGGCTTGGAGCGCCGGCGGGGACCGGGGGAAGAGCATGTCGAAATCGTCTCTCCGGGATCATGCTGCGATCGCGTCCCGCAGCTTTGGAAGGAAAGGGCTGTTGATCCCGTCGAGGAGAGGAGTAGTGGTAGTGATGATCCTCCGTATGGACCGGAGGCTGAACATTCCAGCTATCGTAGGCGGCGACCGGGGTGTTTCGAACGATGAGTGGGCTTCGGACGAGGTTTCGGCTTGCAGGTGATATCCACATGCGGTGCTAGTTTAAGGCTGAGACCACGAAAGAGTGTATCGGACTCGTGCAAAGGTTGGTACCGAAGTATATGTCTGGTAGAGTAATGAAGGTTGGGAGCCATGTTAAGTACGGCTTCGCGAAGCAACAATGTGGAGTTAAAAGAGTGCTCGAGTCAGCCAGTTCGAGTGATAGATAGCAAAGCAGGCTTTGCGGAAGACCTGGCTAATGAATAAGGCAACATCTCTGGTATGGTCCGGTGGTGGCTCCATAGAAAGTTTTTCGTATAATGCATTGGCTGCAGTATTGAGCACATCAGCCTGGGATGCAGCACGGTGACCGAGGTGGAGAAAATGGTCATTGTCGCTTGGCAGAAGCGGGTACCGTGATGCGACGAAGAAAAAGAGACGTGCCAAAGTCCATTTTCAGATCGGCTGTAAGGAACTCCAAGTTAGGGTAGGTGTCAAAAGCCTTGGGATTTGTGGTCCCCTCGCCAGTAGGCAGGGAGAAAGACGTTTCGCGACCGGGGCGAAGCAGTGGAGGCTCGGTGTCAGTTCCAAGGGCAAGCCATTCCCTAGAAGGGAACCTCCGGTGTGAAGGAACGTAGTAAGAAGGGTAGCTGATTGTCCCTGGGCCGGTTGCTGACGTGGAAGCCGGCCACACAGGCCAAAATCAAAACCTGTAGACAGACCCCTATTCTTGCTGGGCTCAGGTGCGTCGGTAGAGGGCTTGGACAAAAAACAGTCTGGAATTATATTTTCAACGGTCTTAAAGAGTTCAGGGATAGGGATCTTAGATGGGTCTGGGTCATCAGGAAAATCATTTTCGAAATGTGCATGACGAGATGGCGGGTCACCGGAGGCGACCTATAGGTCATGAAAGCAGGGACTGAGTCCTCCGAGTCTGGTGGTAGAAGATGAAGAGACAGAAGGACCGGCCGAGACACAGGTGGAGTAGTCTGGGAGGGACCGGCATTGTCTTGAGAAGGCCTAAGTTTCTTGACTGTTCATGCAACCCAAGAGTCGGTGTCCTGAGAGAGTGTGACCAGTTGCTTGCAGCTGAAAAATCCGAGAGCCGAATACATAATAGTGTGTACCGTCTCCTTGGGCAAGAAACCATCTTGTTGCATGTGGCTCCATTGTTTAGCATCCGAGGAGGTTCGAGAAGAAAGAGAGGAGCGGTCGGACTAGCGGAACGCTCGTCGCGCGGCAGTCCGGCACTTGAAGCTTTGACTTGAAGCTTCAAACAGCTATACTATTCCTTAGAGGTGAGCAGGTCCTGCTGTAGACTGGAAAGGTCAACGGTCTGTTACAGCTGTCTGCATTGAAACGGAGAAGTGGTGACCGTGTCTTGGGTGCGACTGACAGGAGTAGTGGAGGCCGTAAGTAAGGGTTCGCACATGGGACCGTAGACCGCAGAGTCCCGGGTTCAGGGGACAAGGGACAATCTGCCGAAGTAGTGGAGAACACAGGTAGTGGTGTGCCAACCAAAGAGGACTCGGGGACCGAGACCAGAGGGGAAGACCGGTCCACCAGTTCCCGTGGTGTACCCTTGGCTCTGACATGGCGACCGTAGACAAAGAAGGAACAGCAGGTCCGACGTGTTTGGAGGCTAGAGAAGAAAAGATGGAATTACGGACGCCGTCTCGGCTTATATACCAAGGAGGCTGCACAGATCAGATGTGCAGTAGGTAGCAATGCTGGCGGTGCACTAAAGTATTTAATCTCTAGATGAAACAGCATGGGAGAAGGAGAATGCTAAAATGTCGGGTAATGTATATTTCAAGGCATAGAAACGTATTTTAGCCAGGGTTAAAATATTGTTTCTTAATACATGCAAAATACTTAGTTCTGTAATATGTGCCAACTTTCTCCCACGTGGGGAGGATCAGCCCGTTGGAATTCCACCATACAGTTCTGTTCATTATGTGTAAAGTTTATCTAATGTGTACAAGAACTTCCCACCGTGTGCAAGATCATGCCACTATGTACAAGTACATCCTACTGTTTGTAAGCACAATCCACTATGTACAAGGAATGATACAACAAGACATGGCTTAGTTATCGTTCAATGTGACTGCTGCCCACCAAACGTTCTTTCATTGCTTTTTCCCTTAGAACCACTGGTGTCCTGGAGGTAGTGGCTTATGAAAGTAGAATTGTAGTTGCAGGAGCACGTCGCTACCACCTCATCAACGGAGTGCCTCAGCCATATGCCCAAGATGCCGCCAACACCCGCAATTCATGAGCCCGCACCTCACTAGGAAACTCAATTATGGTTCAGTCCAAGTTTGCATGCACGCTTAATGACCTCGCAGATGCACTTTCCTAATTTAAAAGGAATCACAAGAAGCGGGATTAGTTCGCCTGACACCTATCAACTTGAAGGAAGAGGGTAGTTGGGGGAACAATTCTCTCAGAATGGGGTCCCCCTCATTGGCGGAACACAAGTGCTTGGAAGAGAGTGCCGAAGAGGGCCACTTTTTTTATTTCCTCCCGAGTCCACAAACAGAGCAAGGGCTTGAACAGAAATGGGGTCTGCAGCCCGAATCAGACCTCGCATTCTTCGCGCGAAAGTGTGCTGGGAAGGTTAGAGCTACAGAAGACCAATCCTTCGAAAAGCACAGGTGGTTGTCCTCCTAGGAGAAGGCAGCGAGTTTGCTAGACTGGCGGGCATGGTGGGTTTAGCACATTATCACTTTATCAGACAGGTGCCGAGCCAGCTGCCAGTAGAGCCATGGGGGGTGCCAGAACGTCCCAAATTGGCGGGGGTTGCAGCTGCCTGATTTGTTTATAGGATTCGTTGGGTGGGGGTTGGGTAGGATTCGTTTATAGTGGTGGGTTAGGGGTGCAGCTGCATATAAACTAATCCTTTTCAGTGTGTTTAGTGTTACTTCCAAAGAAGAACAACACTGTTTTTTGAAAATTCAAATGTTTTTAGTTTTGTTATTATACAGTTTGGTGGTGCTAGTGTTATTTTCCATATTGAAATGTCACATTTGTTTTTAACTAACTTGTCCTATAACTATTCCACATACCTTCAGTTTTGACCCGTAATTCAGGTAAACCTGAATCTAAAGAAGGAACAGGTTGCTGATGTCTCATTTCATCGGGAAGAGGTTCGGCAATGACACTTTCTGCTGCTTTGACGTCCGGATTCATCGCATGGCGTAAGGTCACATAAGTACATACTACGAGAATAAATACACCGGCACAGAATACAATCTGTATTAAAAAAAAAAAGAAAAATCTTTGTACTTCTCATTGAATTATATTTATACAGTCTTCAAACTCAACACGAAAAAAAATTGAACCCTTACAAAATCACTGAACATCAGGCTGTAGAACAGGAACATCAATAACTATTGGCAAACGATGCGACAACTCATTTTAAATTCGAGCTGTGGTTTCCACTTCCTGTTGGTGGCAATGGGTGCTGCCCTCTCTTCACACGAAAAACGGCAGCACACCATCGCCACCAACAGGAAGTGGAAACCACAGCACGAATTTCAAATGAACTCATGCATCGTTTTTCAACAGTTGTTGACATTCCTCTTCAATAGACTGATGATGGTAGTAGATTGTTGTTGTGAATAGTAGTAAATAATTAATTACAATGGAATAAAAAACTACCAAAAATTCGCACCTGCCATTATTGCTGAGCAATTGGTTTTTATTTGGTCAGAGTGTAAGAAATCAGTTACAAATGCAAGTATAGAACTAAAAATAAAATTATAAAATTATATCTATAAACACTTTGGCGCAATCAGGGTGCCTTGGGCAATGGAGCAAACAAACATCACACTTGAGGTGGCGACATGCTGTAGAGGTTGAAGGGTGAAGTGAGTAAGCATACAGTCATGCACTGCCACCAGCAACCGTTGCAGTCCATTCAGTGCGTATTCTGGGGCCAATTCAGTCCTAGACCTACTGAGGCAGGAAAGGACTACAGACCCAAGTGAGGTGATGATGAGGCCTCCCAAAAGTTCGCAAGTATTCCTATAAACAAGAATTGATAGGGGTTCGGGTTTGCCCAAACCCTTATAAATTCTTGCTATAAAATATACCTGGTGCCTCGTTGCTGCAAGTATATACCAGCAAGACACACTTTCTTAGGAGAGGGTCCTGCATTAATGAGGAAAACCAGTCCTTAAAGTGATTGTGGTGTTGGGTTGTGCCTGAAATAAGCTACTGAACGTTGCATCTGATGTAGGCAAGCGTGTTTCCGAGTAGGTTATGTTGCCTACTTTGTATCTGATAAAAGCTTATACCAAATTGCGATTTTTGTTTTCTAATTAGGCTGGACCAATCCCCGTTACTAGTCCCTAGCTTCACTGATATTTACAGTAATCAGTAGATATCTGCATCAGTTCTCCATGGTGAAAATGATGCAAATTTCAAAGTTCAGTACACATGCATTAGTAAAAAAAAAAACTAATTAAAATATTTCGCAGTTTGCTTTTTTAGCATTCAATCTTTTAGCACAACAAGTTTTTCTTTTTTTTTAATGTTGCGTCGATTGAATCCATTGATGCCACAATTTTCCTGTCCCAGCATCCAACAACTAAGCATGCTTGAACATTGTCACAGTCATTTCTGTGACAAGAGAACGGAGGCCCCCCCCGCCCCCGTCAACACCAAGAGTAACATCCATGAGAACTAATACCAAGGAACAACACATAAGCAGTATCAACTATAAACCAGTAAAGAATAAGAACCACCAAGATTACTAAGAAGATAAATTGTGTAAAAGAAGGGGTAAATAAATAAACATGAAATTGTCCCTTTTTATCTGGTGAACTCCAGAAACACTAATGTATAAACGGCAAGACCATTTACCAAAGTTGTGAAAACATCTAAATTATTTGCACTAGTTTTTAGATAACTTTATTGTTACTTTTATAATAGCATTTTAACCGAAATAATAGTTTTAGAATTTAATCTTTTATTGTATTGTGTTATGTTAAATCAAAAGAATATTTGGACACTATAGAAAGAAGATGCGAAGATACTTGCAAAAGGAAGCCTTACATCCTTATTGGAAATGTAAAGAGCTTGAGGGTTTTTCCCGCAAACCTTATAATACGTAGTACATGTGTCACTAAAAACAACGAGGATTCCGGTCATCAAAGCATGAAAGAAAAGCTGTGCAATGTCCTGGCCAGTGAGATATAAAAACTGTCGGAGATCTAAGACACGATATACAGATGAGGAGAAAGCACCATTGTCATCATGATCTTCCTACTCCTCCTCTGTCTGTTCTCTAATTTTTCATGATATCCTCGAGCAGAAACCAAGGCAACAACTGTAACTAGCCAAATGACACAACAACTACGAAGGACAGCCTTACATCCAGAATGGGTGAGTTGTGATCGATTTCTTGTATCGGAAGTTTACCTCTACTTAACGTTAGCACTTCTTGACTTCTACATTCAGTAGTCAAATTAATACTGCAGTGACGCACCTACGTTGACTAAAAACACATCCTTCCTCTCTTTTATCCTTTTATAATTCATCTATACCTTGTTTGTTGAACCTTAGAAGTATATTCTATCAATTGTATCAACTGTGAGATATCTCCTATCTCACTCTTGATTGTATTAAGACTTATCTATTGGATTCTCATTTCTATTGATCTTTTAAGTATAATAAACCATTATCAAAATCCCCAGAATTAATTCTCTAGCTCCCTTCCACAAGCAATTAGAGTGACTCGGCACAAAATAAAATTTTGCATGAACAAATTATGACGTCATAAACAAACTATGACCTCGTTGTAGTTTGACATCTTGGCTCATGGCTTTTGGCCCATTTTTTGGCCCATTTTGTCACCTTCATTATTCCTCACCGACATGTCCAAGTCCGGATTTTTTTTTTACAAACCATCTCTAGGTGTACTACTATCAATGTACAACATCTGGTTTTAATTGATGCAGTGGTTATTGCGTGATGCGATTACAAAGATCCTATTTGAGTGTATTAATAAACGACTCCGCTCGGCCTTTGGCCTTGCTTCGCTCCAATCAAGAGCGAGATATCTCCTATCTCAGTTTTGATTGTATTACGACTTATCTATCTCCTATCACCTACACTGTCAACAAAATAGACCGAAGCGAACAAACCAACACACACTCAAACCTACCAACCAACACAAACAAATTGTAAACGAGCGCCACCGAAAAACGTCTGTTTTTCCAAAAATGAAATTTTTTTTCTCGAGGCACCCAAATGCCTCGCCGAGGCATATCTGGCCGTTTTCTCAATAATGGTCCGATTTCCACAAACTCTTCGACATTTAATAGCCTGTCAAAATACAAGACTCTTGGGGAAGCCCAAATCCGGACTTTCTTCCTTGAAGACCATTAAAACTACATTTGAAGATCGCCCAAAACCGACTACATCGCACTTTCATCATGGCCGCCATTATAAAACTCTGTATTTCTGTATCCTCATTTTATTCTTTTCTTTTAGGGCAAAAAGCCCAAACATATTAGCTTAGTGTATTGTATGAGGTTTGTACAGACAACCATTTTGAAGTGTGATATTTTTTATTGTGTTTGTCGGCCGCAATCCATATGGAAAATTTCCACAACGATCGAATTTTAACTTTAAAATTTTAAACGTTAAATGTTCTCTGTAACTTAATGCGTTATAGCATTCAATTAAGCTAATTTATTTAACCGCATTTATACTTTATTTATATTCTTTTACCCCCAGAAACGCTACCATATGTCCAAACGTATAAACGCATTACGACCTGGCATTCTACCGGACACGAATTTTTCAGTGTATATATGTTTATGTTAGTTCTCCTCTGGACCTGACTGTGACCCACCGAAACCTACAAATAGCTTGATCAACTATTAAACACTAAAAGAATTCTTAAAAAGATCTGTTCAAACCAAATCCGAAAGTCCAACTGTGCAAAAACTTCGAATTACCCAATTTTGCCCCCCTCCCCAGCCAAAACTAGTTGTGGTGTTTAACACTACAGTTTACCGTTAAAGCTTGTTTAATTTAATAGTAATGTTCTAAGCATTACCCAAAGCCAAGTAACAAGCTTTAACAAGAGCCTAATATCATTGCAGACATGTAAATATTCAATCCGTAGCCAATAATACAAAGTAAAGGCCCATTTCCGAAAGTTCAATTGAGTGAAACTCAAAACAGGCCGATCTTTTTCCATTTTACATGTTCCCACTCCTTCAAACGGCTCTGCACCCAGCTCCTTTGTTCGTCCGACTTCTCCTCCCACTTTCCATTGTTCTCTAGGCCCTCAGCCAATCAGACCCCCGTAGCTACCCCGCGAGTCCGCGCTTACTTCCGGTAATGTGCATAAAACCCCAGCCCCAGAATGCATAGTTAGCACAGCTCACAGATCTCAAGCTAGAGACCGGTCACGCCAGTCGGGAGTGGAGACGCCATGTCCGGAGAATGCCATGCCGGGCACGATGGTGGTGGTTCGTATGTTATAGTTTAGCTTTTGAAAGTTTAATTTAGGACCCCCATATTCTAAATTCTAGTTTAATTGTAAACTTAACTCTCTAGCTAGGGAAAATTATGGTGGTGACGCCTGTAGCGGCATCTTAGGTTTCTTCACCCCATAACGTCAGAGTGGTTCTCTTCCTAAAAACCAAATTTTTCCAGTTTATTTTAAATGGATTTTTAATCTAAACTAAATGACGGTTTGATCTTTGTGGAAGGCAAATTGAAACAAACTGATGCCTAAGTGTAAAATTGCCGGGCTTTTTATTACTTAGAACAGTTCTCGCGGGAACTAAGGGAGGTTGATCTTTTTGTGCTTGGAAAACTTAAAAACATAACTGTGGACGGTTGATCATAAGAAACATACTGTCAGATAGACTACTATCAGTTGCGGCTGTTTAGTCTTGCGGGTGTCTCCGGGAGCACTCATGATTTACTTTTTCTAATGTGAAAATTTAAAACTTTATTCAAACCAAGTGTGTTTGTCTGAATTTATGAAATACTAAGTGTATATTCAAACTTGCTACTTTATGTAAATGTAAACTTGTTGCCTATTTAAATAATTGGTATTCAAAAGCTTTCGAAGCAAACTATAATGTAAA
>JAHWFP010269104.1:0-10785 GCA_023313725.1 Lithobius niger
CCTCTTTTATCCTTTTACGCTCCTATCTAAACTTTCACTGACTTTCTTCCTGCTTTTTTTGCGTCTTTAGGCCCTTCCTTTCGCTGCAGCACCAGCATTTATAAGGCAAAAAAAAAAGACGATAGGGCATATTTTTTTAAAAAAATAGCATATATTCCAAAAAGGGTAGGGGCAATATCCCCCCCCCCCCCCTCGTACCTCCCTATGTGCACGCCTCTTTGGTGAGGTTTCGTAAGTGCTCACAGTCCATTAAGAATTTAATTTAATTAGATCAAAAATCCAATAATGTGATTGCTGTTGTCTGTACAGGCGTCGATAGCTGGGAGCACAAGTCCCATGCAGCTCAGTGCCGGTCAAGTGAAACTGTAAAACGGTTTGTTAAGTATTTCGTCGTACAGACACAAAAATGAAATAACTTTTCCAATACCATTTATTTTTAGAATTTGTTGTTTGCATCAAATCAAGACACACGCTAGTGTGTGGCTTGCCAAGATAAATGATAACATCCAGGTATGTATATATGAGCATTGCGACCACTAGACACGTTGTGTCTTTACTGCAAAGGTAGTTTGGCTGTTTTCAGCCATCTGCTGATAAATAACTATGCGACAGAAAAGGCTGAAACTTGTTTAATCGGAAGACTTTGGTCGCCTGACAACATAAAAATCACTATTAAGGACACAGCTTAACGTTTTCTTGTTGAAAAAAACGACGTGAATAACGTTGATATTTGCCTAAACTACTATAACTACTAAATAGTAACTAACTAAATAGTAACGATTTTTTTGTATCACGAAAATAAATTCTTCCATGCGGTAAATAAAGCTGGTTCTTAGCTCATTTTACAGGTCTTACTCTGGAGATGTGCCTTTTCATATGGACCTTTCTAATTGGTCAAGTGGTTCAGGGGTTAGGGAGCTCCAGAGGTCCAAACTGATTGTTTTACATTGTTTTAAACATTGTTTTTATGCAACAATGCCAAACTGACAATTAAAGAAATTCATGCGTTTGCAAGGAGATACTGCAATACTAATAAAAATGCTAATCAAATGAAAAAAGGTGACTGCTGTCCTCAAAATCTAACGAAACCAGAAAAAAAAATAGAGGAAAAAGAAATGGACCAGAAAACTAGACTAGCATTTCAAAATGGATTTCATCAATTTGGACCAAAAATTGATCCAAAACAAAACTTGTTAAGGATTCCCGCCAAGGTTTTCGTGCGTGTGAAGTCGTGATATCAAACGCCAAGCTCTTTCGCCAAGCTAATCCCACCGACTAATACTTCAAACGTTAAATGAATAATTGATAATTGCGCAGTAAGCAATTTTCATATATTTCATTTAACCTTCGAACTATTACACAGTGGGATTAACTTGGCGAAAGAGCTTGGCGTTTGATATCACGACTTCACACGGCCGAAAGGCTTGGCGGGAATCCTTAACAAGTTTTGTTTTGGGGTTTTAATTTAATTAGATCAAAAGTCCAACAATGTGATTGCTGTTCTCTGTACAGGCTTCGATAGCTGGGAGCTCAAGTCCCATGCAGCTCAGAGTCGAACAAGCACCATCCAGTGAAACTGTAAACCGGTTTGTTAAGTATTTCGTCGTACAGACACAAAAAATAAACAACTTTTCCAATACCATGTATTTTTAGAATTTGTTGTTAGCATCGAATTTAAGATTTACAGCATACATAATCAAACCAAGAATTTATAGGGTTGTGGAGGAGAATTTATGACTGAGACCCCCCCCCCTCCTCTACTAAAACGTCTTCGATTCATTCCTATTAGTCCCGTGTACAAAGTTTATAGAGTTTACAGCCTAAAATTTAACCGGACTAAACGAACCTAGCTTGTATTTAATTAATATTTAGTTTAGCTTAGTTGTAATTTAGTTTACTTTCGATTTGGACTGAAAAAAATGATCAAAAACTACCATATAGTACGCGTGGTGCCCTCTGAAAACTCGACCGGAACTAATAGAGCAGTGACATTTACCGCCATATTGGCGCCAGATTGGCACCAGTACGGGTTTTGCAGGACATAACTACAAGGTGCACTACATAAAAATGGAGGGGAAAAACAAAGGAAGAGCGGATTTCTTAGGCTTAAAATAACGTTGTTTTCTCCAACAACAAAAATCGCGCATTTTAGTTCTAAGAAATCACTCTTCACAGCATCGGCTTCAGTATGACGCCCTTCTGTTTCTCTCTGCAGTGCCCCTTGCAGCTAACTCATTAAGGCTCCAGCATAGAGTTATATACAATAATACTACGTCGTGTCACTGCTCTATAGGAATGAATGTAACACGTTTCAATAATGACTTTTTAGAGTTATAAATTCTCCTCCCAAAACCTATAAATTCTTGATCAAACTAATGCACCCAAGAGCGAGACAACAAGCATAGGTAAGAAAGTTAACCAGATGTTGCATCTTACGTCGGCCAAGCCTACGCAAGGCCCTAGCGGTAGCTGCAGCTACTAATAACTCTCATAATGCTTTGCCTCCATGCTGCTTCGCACTTAAAAGTATTAGGAAACGTGTTAGTAGCCGCAGCTATCGTAAGAACCCTGCGTACGCTTGGAAGACGTAAGATATAAGGGCACGTTTACGCAACCACTCGCTTTTGCATTCTCGCAGCTAGAAGCTAGAAATCACCTCAAATTCCAACATGGCGACGGTTTTATGTCTGCCGCCTCGCAACGAAAACAGAAAATAACGTGAGTTCAGAAGCGTTTGGGAAAATTGTTTCGTCATGAAGAATTCTTTATAATATTGGCACGGATTATAAGACTGCAAGTATTTACTCAAACGATGTCGGATTTAGCTAATCCATTTAGCGTTGTTACCATGGCAATGTCACCTTTGCCATCGCGATTGAGTTCTAGCTGCGAGAATGAAAAGGCGAGTAGCTGCGTAAACGCGCCCTAATATCTGCTTAACGTTCTAATCTATGTTTCACACTAGCAGACAAGAGCACATTTAATTATACGCAGGCAAGTAAGGTGAAGTCTCACGGTTTCAATCAAGCACAGTTTCAATTCAACTTAAACCCTTTAACTGCCCACACTGACTTACCGTACTGTGATATTTTTTTAAATCCTTGGGACTTTCTCAGTCGTAGGGATTCGAGGCGGTTAATCAGTTAGGTTGGAGATCACGACTCGAACCACTGGTTGTGCTTGCTCGATATGTTCGGGATGTTCTGGGACCCTTCACATAACTCGGGTCGCGCGCTTGGACTCGTGTTGTTTGTCGCTTGTCGTGTGAGCCGTAGCCATGGCAACACAGCAGAGACAAATTCACAGCGTAAACATGTCAAGGCACAGACAAAAATTTGGGTAAATTAAAAAGTAAAAAATACAAAAATTGAAATAAAAAAATTTAAAAAAAATAAAAATTAAACTCAGTCCACCGGATGCTGCTTCCGTTGTTTCGTTTGTGTATGGTTAAACTTAGACGTTAAAATGTTAGAATTTTAAAATTAAAAATTGAACAAGCGGCCAGAGCGACTACCTGGTCGCATCCGGTGTTCTGTACAGTTCTTCCACTACCAATGGTGAGGCGCACACTCTATCACGCATTGCAACAGTTATCGCTAATATGTAATCTAAAAGCAGTAACCATCAGAACTGCCGGTTAAAAATTTGTTAGCTTATAAGCTTATTTTAGATTTTAAGCGTATTTGTAGGCCTAATTCTTACCTAATTCTTTTAGGCCTAATTCTTACCTGTAGCTTTAATTTCGTAAGTAGCAGCTAACGGAGATTTGATTTGTATACTACGCCTATTCATTTTTTGAACACGGTGCGCCTTCGGGCACACAGTTACAGTGTTAAACGTAACGCGCAACGTAGCCTATATAGATCAGTGGTAGTAGGGAAGTGGAGGGAGAGACGCTGTTGATGAAGCCAGGAGCTACTCGTAGCAACTTGACGTTGCCGTGGTAACGTGATTTTAGGTCTAATTTTCCTTTTTCAGGCCACATTTTTTTAAATACAGTTTTAATTTCGTAAATTGCACATAGGCCTAATGGAGAATCTGGTTCGATGGTAAGCCCATTCAGTCATGCAACAATGTGACGAGACTATTTTAAACGAAACTAAAATGCTTTTGTTTTTGCGGCTGTAGTGTTATCCTTAGGATATCAATTCGACCATCAAATCTTAATATTTAATTTAATTAGGTCGAAGAAGTCTATTAGCTGTAAGGAAGTAACGATGTTTTAATTTGTCAAGTTATTTAACTGACTTTTGACACTGAATCGAACGTTGTAAACAGTGGCCGTCAATTTCGTGAAAAAAGCGACGGACGAACGAACGGACGGACGGACAAAGTCGTTGGAAGTCATCTCAGGACTAAAAGTGAAAACTTCACAAAGCAAACAATGCAAAACTAAAAAAAAATTTTAAAACTTAAAAAATTACAAATTAAAAATGTCATATTAAAGGATAAAAAATTAATAATTTAAAATCTTTAAAAAAAAACCTACATACTTGGAAATTAAAAAAAATTAGTGTAGACTGTATTAGGTGTATCTTGTCAATTCGTTCGTATTTGACGGGTGTGCACAGTTAATAATATAAATAAAAATCTTCATTCGCCATAAATTCTGCCATTCACGCCAGATTCGCGCTGGAAATTAAATTCTTCATTGCCGGTTGGGGGGGGGGATTATGCTGAGCCCCACAGAGGTCTCTGCAGAAGTAAGAGTGCTAAGACTGAAGGCTTCCCAAATAATGGAAATAGTGAGGCTTCGTGGTTTAAAAGAGGTGTGCACTTTACAACATTCTTTGGCGGCAGATAAATAAGTTTCCCCCCAATTTTTGGCAGACATTTTTACAGGTTTGAGCCGCAAAACAGGCGTGCACCGTAAAAGAAGTGCATGCCGTAAAGAAACGCAAGTGTCGTGTAAAAGGGTGTACGCCATAAAGAAAGGTTTGCGTGCCATAAAAAATGAAAGTGTCGTAAAAAGGGGTGTAGGTCGTAAAGTGAGGTGTGCGCCGTAAAGAGAGGAGTGCGCCGTAAAAAGAGATGTACATGTAAAAAGCAGTGTGCGCCGAGCAAATTCAGTTAGATAAATAAGTCACATTTTTGGGCACGTTAAATAGGTACGCCGATATTTCGAGGATTGCTGTGTGTTTACGCCGTGATGCTATAAACCAATTTTATTTACAATATTTTCACATTTCATACATAATCAATACGTAGTTCTCGTGAACGGGTAGCACACTACAAATTTTGTCATTTTTGACGTGTATGAAAATACTAAATCCAAGCTGAACACGTTTGTTGGGTTGAAATTTCAGCGTATTTCAGCGCAGAGTACTGGGAAGTGGGATCCGAATTATTCGTCATTCTGCTGAGACCTGCCAGCATTGAGTTTAGAAAGTGGCACTGTGGCAGCCAGATGAAGCCTGTTAGAATCATTCTTCAGATAATTACCTCTTCGTAGAAAAAAATAATAATATAATAAAAAAAAAAAAGCAAAACAGATTGGTACAACCAAAGAAATTCGTCTCCCCTAGTTGTTTACTTGCTGTCAAGAACAGCTAAGAACCTACTTTTGTCAAAGAACAGAATAAGAAAAAAAAACGTAAAAAAAAAACCCTGACATAAAAAGGACAGGAAGATAATTAGACAAAAGCAAGCACAGAACTAAAAACGAAACAAAAAAAATTACCTTTCAGAAACTTTTCCTTTACTGAAAGTTTTAACGGTACATCACTAAAAAAAAATAAAAGCAATCCCAAAATTCCTTTTAGTTCACTTCCAAAATCTAGGCAATCCACAATGGCGTAACGCTCTGCCAAACGACGCGTGACGCTTTCCTTATATATCGTGACCGACACATCACGTGGTTAGGGTAGTCCAATCAAACACATGCTTGTTGATTAGCAATGGTGTTCGTCGCCGTTTCCGTCTTCCACAGACATAGCGTAAATTGGGTGATTTTTTTAATTTTTGAACGAGTCACAGATGTATAAGATCAAGATTTGGGGTTGGTTTAACATCTCTGGAATGTGTGGCACAGTTGCAATCCGGGCCATTGCACTGTCACTGAGGTTGTCTCTAATGGCCTAGCTGTCGATGCGTCATTAAATTTCAATTCTGCCTCCCCCCCACTCCAGTGGGAGAAAGATTTCAAAGATTCAGTACAAACCTGAAAAAAATTAGGGAAGAGCGACTGGGGGAAAAGCATGATTGAGTGTGCGAAGCAAAAGATAATCAGCGTTTGTTGGCCGTAAGCAAGATTAGCGGTGTTTGAATTTGCGGTAGGGATACACCGATATTAATATCGGTATCGGTATTTACAGATATTATCGGTATTTTCTGTGAATCGGTATCGGATCTGTATCGGTGTATATTTACCGATATTTTAGCCGATACGACCAACTTCAGTGCGCGCTGGCTACTCCACCTAGCTTGTGAGACACCTTCCCTGCATAGCATCGCTTGTATCCCATGACGTCATCTGCACAGCATCTTAGTGAATTTTCAACGTGTGTGCATTGCCAGATTCAGGGCAGGGCTTCTTGGGATTAGGCCTATCTGCAGTGTACGCTGGTTTTTTTTTTTACAGTCGAAGGTACACTTGCGGATCTGCCACCACTGAGAAAAAAAAATTAGAAATTTAATTTTCTTGCACACTGTTTCTTAATGATGAAGTATGCATTTGACTTTCTGACCCATTGACTTTTTTTTAAATCGGTATCGGTATATCTGTATCGGTGTATCGGATCGACATGTGAGGGGGAAATCGGTATCGGATCGGATCGATATTTTTCTGTATCGGTCGATCCCTAGAATTTGGTAAACGTAGCCAGCGCCAATAAGGCTTATTGAATAGCCTGTACTTAGTTCCGAAGTGCGGCTTGTGTGAGCCCGGTTGAAAAGTCTCAAAATATATATCAACAATTGTTACTGCGCGCCCTCTGACTATCACTTTTAATAAAAGTAAACGTGCCAAGATATCATTACGTGCCGCCGAGATCAGGCCAACATGAGGAAACAACCAGGCCACGCGACGGGATACACGCCTTCCTCTCACGGGTCACGGCTTCTTATGTGGCCCAAATACGTAGGCGCGAGTCAGTACGAACTGTGCGCAAAAATGTGACTGATGAAACTAAATTTGGTGAAGTAATGGTTACAGCATGGATTTTGCAACAATGGGCCAGTGTAGGCGATTTAACGCACACTTTTGGTAGAGCGACGCCCGAGGAGGCATGGAATCGTCGAGGATGGGTGGATTCGTCCGAGGAAATGTGGAATCGTCCGAGGAGGTGTGGAATCGTCTGAAGAGGCGAAAGAACCCTGATCGAAAAACCATGATAACGTAAGGGCTTGTGTTGTGTAAATGCCAACACGATTTTGCATTAGTACTTTTTATTTTGGCATCAAGAACCGAATGGAAATTTGATTACGTAACCCGGACCCGGACCACTGCACTGTGACTGAGATTGGTGGGGCGCCATTAAGTCTCGACCCAGTGCAAAGTTCATCAGTTAATGTTGGGGTTTGTCTGTACCAATCATAACCTCGAATTAGCTCAAGGCCGGCACAGCTAACACTAGGTTTGGCACGTAGCACGTAGTACTTGCTGCGAAGTCCCCTAGCTTCGCAGTGGTGACGATCTCGAAATTGATAAACTAGATTTCTTGGAATTGTCACTAAAAAAAACATTCCATATTTTGGGGGCCATCATCCAAACTCTCGGGAGGGAATAAATCATGAGCAGCCGAATTTTTTTTTTCTGCCGAGTAAAACTTATGTGGAAGTCAAAATTCCTTTTTTTACCTCTGTATCCTTCTATTGGGTAAAATTTAGCAGATGCACCGCAAAAAAAAAAAAAAAAAAAACAGTTAGCTGAGCGCTGGGAAGAAGAAGCCAGCAGTTTGATAATTTGTCAGATTATTAACCAGATTATTTGTCAGATGGTTAACCTTTTCCAAACGGGAATTCCTGTCTTTCAGAATCCCGTTTCTCACAATCAAAATATTCTTCAAAAATGTAACATTGCAAAAGTTAAAACGGCTTGCCTAATTGTTAGTAATTTTTGATTAGTTGTGTTTTCTGATGGTATGTGCTTAGCCGCGGCGAGCGCGGTAGCGCAAGCGAGGCACGTAATTTGAAACCAATTATTTTGCAACAAGATCTGGCCACAGATGACCACACAGAAGGGTAGGGAGGGAGGTTAAAAATGTCTTTAAAAACGGCCACGTGGTTTTTGAATGGCCCCCTAACCCAATCATGTTTCATTTCGATTGGAGATGTTACAAGGAAACGCTGGAACCTGGGCCACCCTGCATAATAACACTTATTTTCGTTGAAGGTGACAAAACACACAGTCGCCCACTTGACTGAAAAGCGTGGGTGATGTACAGCACAAGTCCTATAGGAATTATGCCTAAGGTTTACAGGTCAATAAAAATTCTGCAACGAGTATACGTGAAATCATCATTCTGGTTGCTGTAAACAAATACCTACGGGACTAAAGTGCAATCCAACTTTCTGCAGAAACTACAAAGAAAAATGGAAACGGGGGGTGCAGAAATGAGAAGTAACGGCCGTAACTGGACATAGACGAATGGCCGCTAAAGCCGCCTGAGCCACCGTGAATAGAATCGCGTGCTTTCTAAGCAGCGGTTTCCATGTACCGCTCTACCGGAAACTTTACAACAAAATAATCCGCAGCATTTAACCTCCCATCATTCGTCATTTAAACTCGGGCGCCGGAAACACAGTGGAGTGGAATTTACTGCTTCCCCATTGCTTTAACAATGATAGTTTATTAGGCATTGGATTAACGGACTAGCAAACTCCCGTGCTGTTCGGATAGCTGACAGCGTGCAGTCAGTAGACTACTCTTTCGTGTGTATTCAGTATTCATTGTGTCAGTGAGTAACGTTGGACCAGTGGATTTACTAGAACGAGAATAGTGTGAAACAGTTTGTCTTGGGCTTTCATGCCGTTGGCAGCCATGGAAGATGGACAATACAGCGGACAGTTGCCAAACCAAGAGCGCAGTTGGCAACGAAAGTAGGGGAAAGGGCAACTTATACGATAATATAGTCCAACACAGTTGCCTTACGTCTGGGAAACAAAACAAAAAACAAAAAACTGAACAGAACAAACCGAATGAGCAAACATATAGAGCAGTGACACGACGTAGTATTATTGTATATAACTCTATGCTGGAGCCTTAATGGGTTAGCTGCAAGGGGCACTGCAGAGAGAAACAGAAGGGCGTCATACTGAAGCCGATGCTGTGAAGAGTGATTTCTTAGACCTAAAACGCGCGATTTTTGTTGTTGGAGAAAAAACGTTATTTTAAGCCTAAGAAATCCGCTCTTCCGTTGTTTTTCCCTCCATTTTTATGTAGTGCACCTTGTAGTTATACCTTCCGAAACCCATACTGGTACCAATCTGGTGCCAATATGGCAGCAAATGTCACTGCTCTATAGGGCAGTGACACAACGTAGTATTATTGTATATAACTCTATGGTGGAGCCAGTAACAGGGTTAGCTGCAAGGGTCACTGGAGGGGGAAAAGAAGGGCCGTCTTACTGAAGCCAATGCTGTTAGAACGGATTTCTTAGGCCTACAACGCGCGATTTTTGTCGATTTGTTGGCAGTTGCTGACATTTTTAAGCAAGTGGAATCTTTTCTTTTCCGATTACAACCTAGCAGCATAAGGGATTGGAGAAAACAACATTTTTTTAAGCCTACGAAATCCGCTCTCAAAGCACTGCCTTGACTAGAAGTGCCGTTGTTTAACCCTCCATTTTAATCTAGTGCCCCTTGCAGCTATCTCTCTTGTAGCCAATATGACGGCACATGACGCTGTTCTATAGAATAGTATATTAGGTGTCCGCTAGTAAACTTAGAGCTTATTTAAGGCGCGGCGGCAGATATTAAGAGGAAGTTACCACCACCATTTCAAGTGTTTTTTGCCGCATGAGAGAGGAAACCGGAATATCCGGAGGAAACACTCGTGCAACGGGCGGGGAAACGACGGGCGGGGATAAACCCCGTACCCTCCCTTCACCAGGATCGAATCCGGGTCTGTAAGAAGCCAGAGATGTGAAGCCGGGACCAAGACGCCTATCGAATCTGACGCCCCAGTCCTCGTAGCTACCCATCTACCTAAGTTAAAGTAAACCAGAACAGATTCTTTTCAAATGAAGTGCGCTCCCCCTGACCAGCTGCAGCGAAAGAGGCCCTTTCACGTCCCCTTGATAGGGATCTGTGCCTTGTTCCTCAGACGCTTTTCCAGCTCTACGTCTGAGATTGCTCGCTGCTTGGCAAGCCATGTGGGGACAAACAAAACGGAAATAAGTTGCGGATAATTAAAGACGCTCTCAATGAATGGCACTCGGCTTCTTGCCGCAGTAGCCAGGAAGAGGTGGTGTTAGCCCGTTTGCCTATTAATAACACCAACCTTACTAATTGCTTCGTTTTGAGAGGGGGTTCCCTCCTGAATGTCATTGGTGTCGCCGGCCACTCCGTAACGTTCGTGTCGATTGTCACCATCTTGATGGTGTTCATTGCGCTTTCCACCTTCCGCGAGACATTGCATGTCAACTGCCTGATGATTCTGCCCTACTGTCAGGGATTTTTCAATTTTTGGCAGGAGGGTACAGAATACTACAGATATACGATAATACCGAGGTTTGGGGCTTGACTAACATCTCTGTAATGTGTGGCGCAGTCGCAACCTGAGCCACTGCACTGTGACTGAGGTTGGCCAAGCTGTCGACGCGCTATTAATCGTCAATTTCCTCC
>JAHWFP010269106.1:0-17130 GCA_023313725.1 Lithobius niger
TTCCGGTTTGCTGCTTCTGCTTGTACTTCCGTTCCCACTTCGTTTTCGCGATGTAGGACGCGGACGCGGCTGATTTGGTTCAACAAAACTGCTACCTCAACTTACAGAAGACCTTATTTTACTGCTAAGTCAATACAATTTCGATAATTTTCCATAATAAAATAAGTTTATTTATTTAGGCAAAAATTGCGAATTATGCGGGAAAATGCGTATTTTGCGATCGCAAACTTTCGATTTTGGCTTCAGCAAACGATATACACCTCCCCATATCAAAGATGGGATCTAAATTCTTCATACTAAACAAGTTGCGAATTTTGCGATATTGCAAAATCGCGAAAAGTACGGGTCCTTACTACTAACCGATGCAACACTCGATGGATGGGGAGCCCACATCGGCCATCTCGAAACGTTAGGAACCAGGACGAGTCAAAACAAAGACCACATCAACGTCCTAGAACTCAAAAGTTTTCCACAATGCTCTACTTCATTTCCAGCATTTAATCCGGGAAAAAAAAACCATCCAAGTCCAAGCTGACTACACAACGGCAGTGGCATACATCAAGAAAGAGGGTGGAACAAGATCCCGAAAATTGCACGAAATCATATCAACAATTTTTCTTCTCTGCATTCAACTGGGAACTACTCTCCTTCCTCAACACATTCCAGGCAACAGGAATGTCATTGCAGAATCTCTGTCCTGCAAGAAACCACCAACAGGGGAATGGATGCTAAATAAATTCATCTGCGAATCACTCTTCAACATCTGGGGAACCCCGACGATAGTTCAACATGTGGGGAACCCCGATGATATATCTCTTCGCCACGAGGCACAATACCAGACTTCCCCTATTCATCAGTCCAGTCCCGGACGAGAGCAACAGCAACAGCTGTGCTGACCTTCCCATGGGAGAACCTCTACGCTTACCTCTTCCCCGTTCAAGCTGCTACCACAAATCCAGGAGAAGATCCAAAAGTCAGGCAGCCTATTCCTACTAATAGCCCCAAAGTGGCCGTCAGCAGTGTGGTTCTCGCAACTTCTCAACCTTCTGGTAGACAATCCAAGAAGCCTTCCAGCAGTTCCAGATCTGCTCGCCCAACAAAAAGGAACAAAGAACCACCCAAATCTTCACACGCCACATCTGCACTGGTGGCTGCTATCGTCAAACTCCTCAGAAAGATAGGCAATCGTAAAGAAGAAGCAGACAGAATCGCAGAACTCGCCATCAGGGACTCAACCAACCGCATCTACAGCAGTCACTGGAAATAATGGTTTCATTGGTGTGACAGAAGGAAAGTCAATCCTGTCAATCCCGTCTAGCTGACCTTCTCAAATACCTGAACATACTCTTTGCAGAAGGCCTAAAAGGCTCAACCATCCTTGTCCACCGCTCCGCATTGAACTCGGCCGTCAAAGCAGCAGGAAGCTCTCTTCGTCTAGAAGACTACAGAATCTCTACACCAATCAAGTCATTCGAAAAAGAGCGACGAACCCAAAGACAAGCTTTCCCAAAATGGGACCTATTGATCGTGCTGAACGCACTACTCCCCCGGGAATCTCTACTCAACAGCCCACTGGCCATCTTAACTAAGAAAACCGTTTTCCTCACAGCCCTGGCATCAAGCCTAAGATGCAGTGAGATCCAAGCCATATCCGCAGATCCAGCATATTGTGTCTTCGCTCCAGACTTCGTCACGTTAACACCCACAGCAGACTTCCGTGCTAAGACGCAACGGCCATGCGAGCCAACCAAACCATTCGTCATCCCTGCACATCGTTGGACAAGAGCCTGAACGTCACCTCTGCCTGGTTCAAGCGCTCCGCTTCTATATCTCCAGAACAACTAATGAAGGCATCCGCAAAGGAAGAACTCGACTGTTCTTACCATATGAGAAGAGCACTGGTTTGACCTCAGCAGTCATGGTCTCAAAATAGATTCGTGAAACCTTCCAATCAGCATACGATGACACCAACATCACCTGCAGAGACGAGGGTATCAAGATAACAGCGCACAAGCTACGGGCATTATCGACCTCATGGGCATACCACAACTCCGTTCCATTCCCAGACATCCTGACTGCATCTTCATGGTGAAACAGCTCCGTCTTCACAAGCCACTACTTCAGAGAGGTGACGAAGCAAGTTGATGGACTACAGCGTCTGGGCCCCATCGTAGCTGCCAGATGTGTAATACAGCCCTCTTAAGCACTCAGAATATGAAGACGAAAGCAAGCCTTCATCTCTAAAACCAACGGTCCTTTTCAGGGCCACCAAATACCACGAAAGAGAATCATATTTCCTGTTATCCTGTTTTCTGAATAAAGTGCGAAGTTTTCTAAACTTTTGGGGGGAACAGTCGGCTCGCAACCCTAGGGAACCCGTTAGGACGGTGCCCGCCACCAGACTCTTACGAGGTCTAACTGTTTATGCAAAAATAAACAGGTTATAGTTTTTTCCAGCAAAAAGAAAGACAATTTTGCCAGCCGTCCCAACTGGCCGGCTGAAAATTGTTTCTTTTGCTGGAAAAATACATAACCAAACCCCCCCTGCCTCCCCTCTTGAGTCACCGCCTGACATATTTAGAGGTAAAAATGATGGCCAAACGTAGGGTTGGGATGGTTAAACGTTTAAACGGTTAACCGGACTTTGAACGTTTAAACGTTTAGCATTTTTCGTTTATTTATAACCGAATACATGGGAAGAGGGTACTAAATTTGTAAACATTTGGTTGCAAGGTGTCAGTCTTATGTTTTGTCTCGCATTATACTTAGTTTTTTTTTATTAATTATTTTATTCTGATTGGATATCCATAAATTTTGTTTATATAATGTACAGTAAAACCTCAGTTATCCGAACTGAGGTTTTACTGTATTTGATTATCTAAACTGCTCTTGGCCAAAAATACCGAAAAACTTTGGCCAAAGAAATCGCTTCACTTTCTGAACTGGGCGATGTTGGAATGCTGACAGCCACTGGTTATGCTTCTGCAGTATTTTTTACCTACTCTGTAAAATGTTTTTATTAGCTTAAAGTTGTTTAAAGTCCTCAAATATTAACGAGCGTCGACAGCGCTCACGCAATCCATTGCGGGCCGCCATCTTTGGCTCCTAGCCGGCTGTACACAAAGGACGCGTGCACACTAGCTCCAATGGAAACGGCCGTTACTCGCTTTGCGTGACGTCATTTCATGACTAGGCCAACGCGTTCAACAAGCACCTAACACGAATCAACCAATCGGAGCTCGCGATACTAAAGGTGGCACCAGCGGCCGTTGAAACGGAGCAGTTTATTCGTTGAAATTAATGTCAAGGTTGATGACAGCCGGAAAGGGGATTTCCCCGGAATTTCCAGCGTTCAAACGTGATAAGATGACGACCGCATGTTGTTCCGTGATTAATGTGTCACGATCGCTTAAACCACGTGCTATTTTCATCACACAAAAGTAATTTAACGCCAGTTTTGACGACACCTACAACAAAAATAATAATCAAGGTAAATAAAAAAAATGTTATGATTAGGCCTACTACTATATTTACTTCCCGCATTGACTGATCAAATAGACGGAAAAAACTGGTACCCGGTGTTTACTACTAGTCTGTTACGATTCGATGAACTTATAGGTGAAGTTTGAAAGGTGTTAACACATTTTTTCCCCCGATAATGTTTTCGGACTTTACCGAATATCAATAACGATCGTTCATAATGGTTAATTTTTTTTTTTAAATAATTTGTGGTACAATTTAAGTTTATCTTTGGAAATGTAAATATTGGTTATTTAGTTTAATTTTAGTTAAACAACAATGCAGGTTTCCAAGCTTTTTTTTATTTTTATTTTGTTGGGGGGGGGGGGGGAACCGTTTAAACGGTAAACGGCAAATTAGGTTCGTTTAGTAAACGTTCAGGCAAATAACCGGTTTTTCCCAACCCTAGCCAAACGAATGCGCGAATGTTCTTATATAGAGAGGGGCTGCCAGAACTGTGCGCTTTCGGGTCGGTGGTTACTGAGCACCGAAAAATCTCCAGGGAGACAGCCAAACTTGTGCAAAAATAAACAGGTTATGTATTTTTCCAGCAAAAGAAACAATTTTCAGCTGGCCAGTCAGGAGGGCCAGCAAAATTGTCGTTTTACTGTGAGACAAGGTGATGGTGAACAACAGGCTGTGAGCTACAGACCGACACCTTTAATGCCCAAAGTAAAGTAATAAAAAAAAAGAATTTTTCGAGATTTGACGCTCGCAGAATATTTTATTTATTTACCACTAAAAAAGAGTGATGTGGACGCTTATGAGAAACATATTTTTTAGCGGTCTTAATCGTGTACGAAGTAAACGCCCATGAGCTTATGCAGTTAATTTGGCTAACTCTATTATCTGACCTTACCTCTGGCTAGGGAAGGAGTTTTCTGTTATCACGGAAGAGTCTGAGATAATGCGATCATTACCATACATGATCTGGATTCAATCTGGCATTTACACAGTGTCTTTGTTATAATTTGTTCATGAATTTAGTTTATTAGATTGTCCCTTCTCCATCTTAATTGAATTAATTCACAGTTTAAACTAATTATTATGAAATTATTTCGAAAACAAGACCTTCTTAGCATTCAGTGTGATTGACGATGTAGGTAGGTAGGTTTGTTTTGTTTTGTTTGATGGGACCCGAGCTACTTGGAAGGAACTGGCATCTAACTTGGTAGTGGTTTCCAGTAGTCCTGCTGTTATCGATTCATTATCTGCTGGACAAACGGAAACCAAGTTCTTGCGACTGATGGCCATGTAGCCCGGATCCTATCACACTCAACCTACACACCTACATCATAACTCAGGCTGGTTGCTACAAAGGTTTATTTTCGTAATAATTTTGTTATAAATTAGTTTAAATCATGGATTGTTTTGAAAATTTTAGGAGGGGCGATGTATTAAACTAAGTTATGATATGCAGATGAAAATTTATATTACTGCAATTTCTAGCATTCCTTCTTGTAATGCAATCTCCCCGAGTGACTAACTTATAGGCCTATGCCTACCAGCTCAGCAGCCTCAGTGTGCCTGCGTGACGCACTCCTCCTATAAAAGTTCCAGTGCAGGACCGGCTTTCATCTTTCTTCGCTAGCTACCACTGTTTGTAGTCGGTCGTCCCGGAGTCTCCGTATCCTTCACCTTCTACAGTTCTGTTGCACCTTGAACTGCTGGACTCATCCTGACCTTCCGGCAACCTTCTGCAAGTCGTCACATTGAGGCTTATGCCTGCTTGCGACCTCCACTGCTTCATTTTACTGACCACTTTGTATGGACATTATGACCTCTTCTCCTGTCGTCGCTTCTGCTGACAGTACGTCTCCTTCGTTGGATCTTTCGTCGGTGGTTCACCGTCCAACTGCCGCTAGCAGTTCGTCTCTAACGCCTTCGGTTCCTCCGGACCTATCCTTCGCACCAACCACTGCTTCGGTGCCTGTTTGGTTACCACTACGTCTGGCTCTGTTCAGTGAAGCTCTGCACTTTCGTCTCCTACCCCACTTGGACCTTAGTTTGCTGCTCCTGGTCACCTTCACGACAGGCTTTCTCCCATGATTTTGCAAGCTGTGCCTCCCCATCGCCATGGCCGCCTGCTGTTCGGCCTAGCATCTCGGGCCCAGTCTTTGCTGCAACGACCTACGTCTTACTCCACTGGCAAGCCCTTTGCAGAAGATCAAAATCGGGACTTATTGGACAGCGTTTTCCGGTCCTTCCAAGCTTCCCGTCGTCAAGCCCATGCTCGTACTTTCGCCTTTCGCCCAGATACCCTTAGCTGGGCATGGACCTGCTCTCTGTTGTGGGCAGGGCCTTATTAACCCGTATTAAGACCTTTGAAGATGGCCCCCTCACACTGGCGATGGGCCCTTCACATAAATACGGGGGAGCACTCATCATGACATGGGGCCCTTTACCTGATGTGGAGCCCCCTTACCCTCTCGCCCCTTTGCCCTGATATAGGGGCCCCTCATCCCTTACCCTGGTACGGGCCCCTCATTCCAATATGAGGTGCCTTCATCTTGATATTAAGGCCTCTCACCCCTTACCGTGGTACGGGGCCCGTCATCATAACATGAGTTCCTCTCACCCTGATACGGGGCCTCTCACCCTGATACGAGTGGGGCTAAGTTACTCTGATATGGTGCCCCCTTCACCCGAATATGAGGCCCACCTGACAGGGCCATTTGCCCTAGGCAAGATTTTGTGAATGCCACAAACGAGAAGCTATAGATGCAATAATGAGCAGCTTTCTGCGATGCCAGGAGGAACAATAAACGGCACTGAGTGTAAAAGAAAAATAAACCCTTTCTTAATATTAAAATTGCTACAACGCATTAGAGGAACAGTCGTCATAGTGAAAAGTATAAAAAAAATATTTTGAATAATGAAAAGTGCAATGTTTGGGCCCCAGATTTCCGTGGGGCCCCGAGGCAACTGCCTCGACTGCCTCGTGGGTAATAAGCCACTGGTTGTGGGTTGCTCCCGTCCACTCGAGTTGCCGTCCTTCCTCCTTGTTATCCACGGGGTTGCCGTTCGACTGCCTTCGCCCTTTCCTGTTTTTCCAGCCACTCTTTGCTTTTCTGATGAACCCTCCTCAGGGACCATCCCTTCAGCTACCTGACTTCTCTTCCGCCTCCAGCCTCTTCTTACCACTTCTGCCCGGAGGATGTTCCTTCATCAGCAGCACTGCCTTCGCATTCTCCTGGGCCTTTCACCGCCCTTCGAGGCCCATGGCAGTCCACCTCAATCAACACCGTTTGAGGCACAGACGGTTCCACCAACTAATGGTGCGATCTGCCGGTTCCCAGGCATTTCCCTGCTTCCAGGATCATCGTGGGGCAAGGTTGGCTGATGATGAGCATGACCGTCGCATGTGTCAGAGGTCCTGGGTTCGAGTCCGACCTCTGCCACCCCTGACATTTTCGGGAAGAGAAGGGCCCTGTGTTGTCTCGTGCTCATGTCGATTGTAGCATGTAAAAGAACCTTGGAATTTCGGATGAGATTTACCTAGCAAAATTGTCCCCCTCTCCTTCTGGTGCCATGGCTTCGGCTGGGAGCGCGTCAAAAAGCTAAAACTTCCAGGATCATCGTTCTCGCTCTGACCTGCTTCGCCTTCGTCATTCACCTGAACAAGCCTCCATCATCAGTGCCCTCCACGTCAGCTCCAGCCTCTTTCGTATTCTGCTCCTGCCCTCCTTCGCCTCAAGCTGCTTTCGGGAGTTCGGCTTGACATTCGCGTGTTTCTACTTTGTAAATAATACTTCAACCAAAAAAAAAACACCACCGCAACCAATGGCAACATAACGCCAATTAACTACCGTTACGCAGGACGCAGGGAACCTTCGTGAGAGGACCAATGCTTCTCCTTGCGTAGAACGTGGAGCGTGCATCACAACCTTCTCCGTTCGGCTCGAACATGCTCCGAGGGATCTCTGCTCAAATCATTCTATGAAGCATCTTTAACGTCCTTTGTCTGGAATGGGATCACTGAGGCTCTCTTGCTCCTCGTCTCATTTCTCAACCCTTCGGCCGAGCTTCGTCCATCGCAGTCCCTACAGCCTTCGTTGTTTCTCTCCAATTCCCTCGCTAGCCAGACATGGTGGGATATACATAGAGAAGAACGAGTAAAAGGCGGGTGGGGGGAGGGGGGACATCCCAACCTTCCGTACCTCTTTCACAGACCTTCAAGTACACTGGTCCTTGTCTTGAACTTTCTTCACCTAGTAATCCTTCGTGGTTGCTGTCTTATCTTTCGTCTGCAATGGCCTGGTCTCAGCCCAGGCCACTTTCCTCATTTCTTACTCATCACCATGTTGGGCCCCCATTTCTTACTCGTCACCTTGTTGGGCCTTAGGTTGGCAAGCCATTACTTGAAGAATATGGGTCTCCCTTCTATGCCTTGTCAACAGGGCTCTGTTGACGGTTCCTCTTTCCTTCGTTTTTGCTCCATCTCATCATCCTGATTAGGGTTCGACCGAGTCCGGGTAAATACCCGACCCGGTACCGGGTATTGCTATTTTTGACCCGGCTCGGACTCGGTAAAAATTCGACCGAGTACAAGCAGGTTAATAATTATTTGTTGAAAAAATTATTTTTATGTTCACAGTTTCATTTATACCTTGTGGATCCCCCTACAACTACTTGCACGCAATATTCATTAATGTGCACAGAAAAAAATCAGATAAATTGCTTTAATAGTTTCGGAGAACCATTTTTTTTAAATTACGGGCTGTAAACGAACTAAAATTGAAAATCTCTTGTGTTAAGCGCGTCCGTAAGTCGGCGATAGTTACGCTAAAAATCGTTATTCCCACCTGATAAGCGATAGTGTGAAGGTTTATAGGCTCTTATCCATTTTAGTTGTACATCGCAGCTGCTGTTTTAATTTTTTAATGTTGTGAAACATCATCTTTCTCGTGATTTTCAACAACGAACTGAACATAAGTGCTCACGTGAAATCCGAATCGTGCCATGGTGGCCATTGTGAAATCGCCCGTCAGCCAATGAGAGCGTGCCAAATCGGTCACATGGTGCCCACTGGCCAAAGAGGGAACGCGATCTTCCAGTTGCTTTGGAAAGGCATCTCGAGCCCGCCAGAATCAGCGTCTTAAATTCCATCTGATTGGCCAATGCCAAACAGGCATCGAGAAAATGTGTTGAAAGGCCCAGATAGAGGGGATTCTAGCTTTTCAGTGAACCCAAGATGGCGGCACCCAGTCAAATGGTTCGATCGCTACGTCGTAAGGTTCCTCCATCATATCCATGTTATCGTAACCTCTGACTCACTCACTCTTCGTCCTTGTTTCAAGGCTTCTTCGTTCAGTGGGCTCCCTTTGGACCTTTACAGTGTTGTTACTATTGGACTTTCCTTCCTTCGCCTCTAATCCGAGGCTCCGGCTCTTCAGGCACCCCTGAACTACTTAAAGTATCATTACGCTTACTCTTTCGCGGGCCTGACGTTCTTATGTTATAACTTCATTTATATTACACAGTGTGTCCCAGAAGTCCCGTCCACCCAAAATGAAGGGCTATATACTGGATATGTGTTGGTAATGACAACGTACTCATATGGGAAATCACCTATGGCGAATCCGATGGTGCTTCCCAAATTGACCTTGGAGTTCGTTTTCAAGGTCATCCAAAATATATCTTCTAAATTATTCAAGATACGGGCATAAAGTAAAATAGAAAGCTGTTTGGGATGTTACCACAAGTTCAAAAACGGAAACAGAACTGATATGGGCAATATAACTTGGACACTGCAGGGGAGCCAATCAAGGGGCAGCGATAAGCAATCACTTGATAAGTGATGTGTACTGAAGCACTAACGATTGACTAGAGGAAATTCTGTGCCCGATTTCGGTAATTGTATGACAGCAGGGGCAAAATGCACGGGGAGAGGGGGGTACCGTACCATGGGCATGTCCCCCCCCCCCTCCAATGAAGTTTGGTGCTCCCAAAGAGACAGTTTGGGAACAATCTAAATAGCTTTCTTTTAATGGATCAAAGAAATCGCTCATGCAAATTTTTTTTTTAAATGAGAAAACTTCGCAAACTTTGGGTACTGCTCCATTCTGCTCTGAGCGGCTATCGGTAAGGTGCACCACTAAGTGCAGATCCACAATAAATCAACCGCTATGGATAAAAAGTGGGATTTTGCTGATATTTTCTGTTAATTTGCTTTATCTATTTAAATTTGTTCTGCATTATCGTATTTGTGTTATCACCTTAACGTAATGAAGGAGACTAGTATTCATTAGTAAAGAATGAACCTGTAATTTCCTGCCTATGGATTGGTTTTCTGGTTATGGTGCACCTTCTAGATATCCATTTTCAGTGAGCCTCCGTTTTCAACTTCAGTTCGTTCCATGCTTGCTGCATGGATTGTTTTCTGCATAATCTTTGCTTCAAAACACTTTCAAACCTAATTAGGGCTATGAAATAACTGTATTTGATCACTTTCTAGGCTTATCGCGGCCCCTTGGTTGGCTCCCTTGCATGGTCCATGTTGTTTTGCCCACATTTTCCGTGTTTACAGTGCGATTTCAATTCTGTTTCTTTGTTGGCCATGTGTTATAATCCCAAACAACTTTCTAATTTACTTATGACCGTATCTTGAATAGTTTAAGAGATATATTTTGGATGACCTTGAAGACGACATCCAAGGTCAGTTTGGGAACCATCATCGGATTCCCATAAGTTATTTTCTATACGAGTTCGTTGTTATTACGAACTCTTATCCATTATACATTAGCTCTCTTGGGCTCCATTATTAGCTCTCTTGGGTGGACGGGACTTCTGGGGCATACTGTATATACAACTACTATACTTTTTCTTATTGCCAGATGGAAAACATCTATAACCTGTTAATTTTCGCATTCATTGATCCTCAATGCATGTTTCCCTGGAAGTTTTTCGGTTGCATGTAGCCGCCTGCTTGCCAACCCCACTGCGCCTGCGCAGCGCAGGCCTCCTCTATAAAAGCGAGAGCGCGAACGCTTTCGTCATTCATTTTCCTCCAGACGTTGCCACGCGTAACTTCGTTTCCCGACCATTCGCACGGAATCTGGATTTCCCACCGAAGATGGCTATGACTCCCGAAGCCATCACTTCCTGCACTGCTCACTCTCATGCCACTACTCCATTTGCTTGGATAAATTCCTCTTGGCGACAGATGGTATTCGGCCCTGAACCTCGTCGCCCATTTAGCCACTTCCAGACCTCATTCGCACGAAACGGAAGACGACTCCCCGATCCAAGCTGGACAACGAACGCCGCCTCCTCCTCCCCCGGATCTCAGCGAATTCGAAAATGAGCTTCATTCGGCAAGAGAACTATACCGTGAAGCCAAAAAGAACTACCGTTGGCCCGCAGCTCAATCTCTGGCCTCTCCTGTACCAACGTCACCTCTCGACCTCTCATCAAATTCGTCCCGACGATGCCAACTCGTGGCCCGCAGCGAAGTCGACTCAATCATTGATGCCGCCATTCGCAAGCATTCAGACTGAAACCCCATGCTGCCTTAATCCTGCACGTCCTCCGTTCGCCGAGCACACTCGCACAAATGGGTTGCGTCTACGGCTAACCAAGACAGCCGCAAGCGCTATGCATCGCTGCTGCCTGCCCCATCTAAGAAGCAGAAGTCACCAGGCGAATGCTTCCCTGCATCGACCCAAACCAGAAACGAATTCCTGCCACCTCTTCTGGCTCTGCCACCTCATTCGTCCGCGAAACGTATTCATATCCCGGACGACAATGATGATCCGACAATCCCTTTAGCGGCCCTCTTGAAAACTGTTGAAGACACTGTCCCCGACTGTTTTCTGTACAAACCATCCCAATCGGCCGACGCTCCCGTCATTAACCGTGGCTTTAAGACACGTTTCGGTTTCGCTTTACACGAACGTGACTCAAAACCACGCAGTCTACTCGGCCAATCGACCACGCTTCTCATCTGCCTCCTCCGCAACGAGGGTTCCCTACTGGGAAAAGGCGAGCACCTTGAACTGGATAAAGAGCCACCAGCACCCCGGCCTCGCGGTGAAGCAAGCTACTTCCGTTCATTCGGCGATGGCGCCACCAATCCCCGGAATTTTGACACTTATAACGAATGCGAATTCTTATGCGCCGAAGTGAAAATGGACTTCCGCACGGCATTCTCAATCCCAAAGGAAGCCGAGGTCCCATCACATGTCCTGTACGAAAACGACAAATGCCTTCGAATGAGCCTTCGTGCAGCATCCCAGGTAGATGTTTTAAACACTGCGTAACGCCTTGTGTGAAAAATTGTCAGCCGACGCCAGCCCTGAAGAAATACGGAACCTTTCATCCCTTATTTTCCAGCTGTTCCAAAAGGCCAGCTTCGCCACCTACCATTCGCTCAATTGGGCCACCAGAGCCTAGTTTAATAACACGTTGCTGTTAACAGAAGCCGCGCTAAACTCCACCAACAACGTTAATGATTCGACACGGCACCGCCTTCGAAACCAACCGATCCACGAGTCGGACACTCTTTTTCGTGGCTTGAGACCTACCTTGGCTCCGCACTTCGACATTTCCCACGAGCCGAAGCCCCAGAAACAAAATCAATCATTCGGTCGGAACTTCAACAAGAAAACCCCTACTCCATCACATACTGACGACTGGTCCAAGCCAAGAGGCCCACCTGCCAACAATGGGAACAATGAGAAATCGATACAACAGCAGCCCTTTCGGACGGTCCATAAACCCCGCTCCCGCCCATCAAGATAGAAAAGCCAACACAAACTTGCCTCCACACACGACCGCTGCAGCCAGCACTCGTCACCCGGAGGCAGAAGCTCTTTTCGAGAAAACCAACAATGACGCCCTCTGTTGCTTTCCAGTCGGGGGAAGACTCCAGCACTTACTTCCAGCTGGCAACAGCTAACCAACAACTCAGAAGTTCTATCCATAATCGAACACGGCTTCTGCCCAACATTCGTTTCAGAACCCCCTCTCTCAAACCGCCCGCCATGGGACTTCTCCCCACCTGTCTCCCACACCCTTTCGTCCAAAGTTGCACAACTCCTCTCCAAAAAAGCCATCAGGGAATGTCACAATCCCGGACCGGGGTTTTACAGCTCAATCTTCACTCGCCCCAAGAAATCCGGAGGCCGACGCTTAATCTTCAATCTGAAACCGCTCAACAAGAGAATTATAAACAGCCACTTCAAGATGGAAACCTTGGACTCGATTCGTCATTTGTTCAAACAAAATGACTGGACCGTCTCAATTGACCTAGAGGATGCCTATCTCCACGTCCCATTACATCCCGCCATTCGCCATCTCTCCGATTGGTTTACAACCAGAAAGTCTACGAATTCTGCTGCCTTCCATTCGGCCTTAACGCAGCACCAAGAATTTTTATGCTCATTCTCAAACCAATTCTAGCAAAACTACACCAGCAACAAATTCAAGCAAGTGCATACCTGGACGATTGGGCACTCAACAATCAAGACCCCATTAGTTAGGATGCATAGACCAAACCATTTGCCTACTAAACAACCTAGGTTTCGGCATCAACTTCTCGTAATCCCTCCTAACCCTGGCACAATCCTTCACTTTCCTGGGCATCTCGTTTAATCTACAATCAGCATGGATTTCACCCTCACTAGAACGAATGCAAAACCTTCTGCAGCACATTCGCCAATTCCGGAGCCAAACATCACATTCGCTCCGAGAACTAAACTCGCTCATAGGGAAGATGGACGCCATGGCAAGCCTCGTCCCCTACGGACGCTGGATGGTCAGACCTTTCCATCACCATCGCATCGACTGTTGGCCCAACAACCAAGACAAACCAGGCCTACGCCAACCATTGAACGAAGATTTCCCACACGAATGTCTTCTATGGTGGTCGGACATTACAAACCTTACACAAACAGTCCAGCTTCACGAACCAACACCCAACCATCTTCACCGATGCTTTCAACGAAGGCTGGGGAGCCCATATGGACGATCACCAACTCGCCGGCATTTGGCCCACCGACAACACCGTCCACATCAACATCCTCGAGCTTCGAGCAATACAACTTGCCCTATTACATCTTCAGCCACAAACTCGCAACCAGGTAATACAAGTGCAGGCTGGCAACATTACAGCTTTGGCCTACGTTCGAAAAGAAGGAGGAACGAAATCTCGAAGACGGCATGCAATAACTTCGGAAATCTTCAACTTCTGCATCCAAAACAACACCACCGTCCTGCCACTTCACATACCAGGAAGCAGGAATGTCATTGCGGACTCTCTCTCTCTCTCTCGCCGTACCCCACCTACAGGCGAATGGAGCCTCAAGAAATCCATCTGCGAATATCTCTTTAACATTTGGGGAACCCCATGATAGACCTATTCGCCACAAGGCACAATGCCAAAATTCCCCGTTTCATCAGCCCAATTCCGGACGGAAAGGCCATAGCAGAGGCCTACCTGGGAGCCGGCAAAACGGGGTATTCTCGTCCCCTTCGGCATATGTTCCTGCACCTCCACCGTTCGCTTTGTGAACTCAGGACGTTCTCGACTTTTCATGCATTCTTACGTTCGGTGGGCCACCACCAAGGCTGTCTACCGCCACCTTCGATGTCTCACCGATGTGGCTTCTTATTGAACTCTGTCACGTCCTGTTCCTACGTCTATTTTCCTTCATCACACCGACCAGCAAGAAGCAGACTTCCACGGTTCTGCCATCAAGAAGTCACTTCATCCTGAAGATCTTTTAGTGGTGACATTCCGATGGTGGAAACTAAAGATAATTCTGCCTGTCCGTTTGCGGCTATGGCTGTTTAAATCCTTCGCCCCTCTGAACTGGTAAGCCTCCCGTTCCTCCAAAAAAAAAAAGAAAAATGTTAGGATACCCTAACCAATGTGCATTGTGTCATCAGACAACAGCGAACATTGAAATGGACAGCACTTAAACACACATTTCATTGTGCGTTGTGTCACCAGACACCAGCAAATGTTGAAACTAACAACCTTAAACGACAGGAGGATTACTTCTCACATGATGTGGCCCCACGGGTTCCTGGACGAACAACGCCAACCCACTAGGAGCTTACTCCTTCATTGTTCTTCTTTTGCTTCAGGTTCTTGAGTCTGTTGACTCTGGGGAAGCCAGCTTGTAGCTCCTCAGCACCAACGACCACCACCACCTTCGTGACGAGGTGTACTGCAATGCTAGATATTTGAGGTTATTATATTTTCTTCGGCAGATGGAAACATCAAAATACCAGGGGCTCCTGGTTGATTTTGGTTTCTATTGCTTAACCGAAAATATACATTACCTATACCCGCCCTACCTCCCTCCCTTCTTGAGTTACCACCGTAACGATTGAGAGGAACGAAAGATGAAACCTGGTCCTTGGACGCTTTGATAAGAGGAGTGTGTCACGCATGCACACTGAGACTACCGAGCTGGCAGGCATAAGCCTATTAAGTTCTTCTCTAGGGAAGATTCCATTACAAGAAGGAATGCTAGATATTGCAGGTAATGTATATCTTCGGTTAGGCAATAGAAACAAAAATCAACCAGGTATCCCTGGTATTTTGATGTTTGTGAATAAATGAGAACGGCTATGCGTTAATGTTACAGTGAAACCAGTTCATGTACATGATGGAGTAAACACGTTTGAGTAACATGCTATTTAAAGTAGATTATCTTTTAAATGTATGTGGCTTTTATTTAATTTTGCAGCACAAAAACTATGATGTAACCTCTTCAGACCCAAACTTACTTCCAGTCGATTTTTTTTTAAAGTCCCTTGTGTATAGTTGGGTCTTTTGATTGATTTGAACTGGCATTCACTTGGTTCGGAGGCGAGGACACTGACCACTAGACTATGCTGGTTCTCACTTTGCTCAGTGTCCCTGGGACCCGTCACAAAGCTTGCAGTATTACAAATGATGAGTAGTTACCCCATCTCGTAGCTGAAATGAAGAGGTTAAGGGGGGGGGGAGTTGATTTTGTTAAATGTGTAACACTTTTAGTTACCGTATTTGTGCAGCAGAAAAATGACGATTTAAGAGGTCGGCTTTAACTCGTTATTATTTCACGATTCCGAACTGGTGGTGGGCTTTAGCTCCAAGAGGGTGTTTAATACATGATTTATGGTATTATTTTTGTAGTTTCTGTAAGTTTTGTTTACTCAGGGATAGGCCTCGTTGTATTTTTCTAAAATAGACAACATTTGCAGGTAGACGTGACAATTGCCGGAATTTCTGGCAAAGATCCCGTACGATGCAGCCGAGATGTAGTGATTCTTCCTGACACCAGCTTAGAAGACGCATTGAAAAAAGGGCCATATGATGCTGTCGTGCTTCCTGGAGGATTAAAGGGAGCACAGAATTTAGCCGAGGTAATATTGTAAGTTGACTTAAGGGAAGGTTTTCTATGCTAAATCGATAATTCTTATTTGTAGCGGGATAAGGTGCAATTGGAAATCTAACTTTTCACGCGAGTTCAGAAAAATACTCATAAACCACCATGATGAAACTTCTAATGTTTACTTAAATTTTACTTAAGTTTACTTAAGCCTCAGCACAGACCAGATTTCACTAAGTTTAAGCATAAACCTACGGTGTTAAATTTTACACCGGCACACACCAGCCCGAATATGGGCAATGGCACAATCGAATTTAATAGGGTTAATTTAGTAGCGCATTTTTCGGGCCTTCAGGTTTATAGTACTGCCTGTACGGACACGCCAGTGCGTTGCTCTAGAACACTGCTAAGGTAAAATTAACCATAATAAATCCAATTGCCCACTTCGGCTCTAGTTGTTAAGGTACTAAATTTAACTATTATCATTTTGTACCACACAGCACTACCACACAAAGTAACACTGTTTGAAAAATTTTAAACTCTGATAGGAATTCAGAGCACTAATTTTCATTGCGAAATGAACAAAATTTGCAACTTACCACAAATATGGAGCAGAGATGTGGTTGAAGACCTATCAGTGAAGCTTAACATTTAAAGTTTACCAATGGTACCGCCCTCGTCGCCAACTGTGATGTCCTAGGCAGGGACACACCTGAGCCCAGCGTGGGCACCAATGGTAAATAAAGTCACGGACTAACCAGTGTGTAGGCTACAGCTGAAAAGACGCTTTACTTCCTGTAAGGGGTGGTATTTATACACAGAGGTACAGGAAGTCATGTGATGTAACAAATGCTATATACATTAAATGGAATAGCCTATTACGTAGTTAAAGGTTAATCTTGGTTGGGTTAACATATTGTTGTGAAATTGAAGGTGGCCATTGTGGAGCATACAAGTGACGACTCCACAATTTTGATAAACTTTATTCAATTTTACGATTCACTAAAAAAAAAGATTGTGTTAATGCTAGATTGAACCCAGATCATGCACGTGAATAATCAACTTTACCATGATTGATTTAGGTCTAAACGGCCACTCCAAAAAATACGTTAAGGTCAGAAATATTGTTTTAGCTTGAAAATGTCACATGGTCTACTGTGAAAATTCATTTTAAAGTTGAAAACTCACCTTAAATCGACGCTTATTTTCACAATCACAGGAAAAACAACAAATTTCCACAAATTTTCGATAGTCAGCAGTCCTGGAGGTGGAATGGCTCAGGCGA
>JAHWFP010269108.1:17759-40852 GCA_023313725.1 Lithobius niger
GAATGTGTTTTGTTGAAATAGTTTTAATGGTAAATATATATTGATTCTCCCTCCCCCGTCATTCATGCTTAATATTAATACATGTTTCACGACATATTTGATAAAAAAAAAAACCATCTTCTCTAAAATTTGTAGTTAACGTGCTGTTCAAGTAGAAATGCAAAGACAAACAAATGCTGGTTGTAGCATCAAAGTATGTAAATATGGCTCCACTTGTCTGCATTGTTTAGCACTGCAATTTTACAATTGTTGAGATTTAACAGATTGTTACTGTTTTGAGCCCGACAACAAAAGAAATAAATGAACTATTGTTATAATTTTAGCGGCTTTTTTCATATCAAACAATACCAGTATTTTAACAATGCATGGTATTTGGTACCGTTGCATTTTTGGGAGTATACCGCCCAACACTAGCACCAAGGACAACAGTGGCACTGATCAAAGTTCTCAGTTGACTCACCACTGCCGCCAGAAACTACTAACCAGTTATCAGCAGACACTCGCCAGCAGCCACAACGAATCAGACGCCTACCCACACGTTTTGAAGACTTTGAGTTGGACATTTGAAAATATAATATTTTTTAACAAAATCCTTAAATATAATCAATCAATCATTCTGTCGTTAACTCCTAAATTTAAGGAGGGCCATGTTAGGTCACAGAAAATTGTACTTATTTTCGTTACTTATTTCGACATTCAGCGCCATCTCTTGACGTTCCCTTGATGTATCATAGCCCAGTGTACTTTTGTAAATGAATATAGTTGACCTCAACCTTACACTACCACATTATTAAAGAAGGGTTGCTTTAATACTATAAAACTTAAAATCGATGCAAACATCAAACTCTAAAAAGTAATAGGTAGGCCCTATAAGAATATTTCCTGGAAATATTGCCTGTACCCGCAAATAGTATTTAATAAACCGTTTTACAAAATGAAATGGTGCTTGTTGTCAGTGAGACTACACTTTAATATTTCCGCATAAACATGAATGTTTCCGACAAGAGTACGAGTGTACGTGACATACGTGCAATGGCTATTATACAGCTAAATTGTACCACATAAGCCTTTAAAGCATTAAATTACTACACAGAAAGATTCAACATAACCATTCACGCATGGTGCCCAGGTGTTCGTAAAAAAGGATAGCTACGAGACAGGAAATTTAACTACATGAATGGTCCCCATTGACTCCCCAGCAAGGCAAGCAAGCTCAGCGTCCTTACCCGCAAGCCATACGAATGTACTTTGAATTCCAAGGTTGGTCTATGTACACTTGGCCAGTCCATTGACTTAAAAATTAACTGTGTCTCAAAAGGGTTAAAATTCAAAACACAAAAAAATGCCTGAAAGTTATACATGTCACAAAGGGTTAAAATAAAGTTTGGTCAGTCATGGGGTTCACTTGGTTTGAAGATAAAGACGCTTACCACAGGGCTGTGTGGCTTGTGGCCCCCTCACAAAGCTTGCGGTGTGTGTAGTGACTTACTCTTTCGCCTGTCTATACATTGTTCGACATTATGTTTGTAGGAAACTGATAATATGACGCCAAGTTGCCTTCACTACGAGTACAAAAAACACGTAAATATCCTAGACTCTACAGTAACTGTAAAGATGCTAAGTGTGATTTCCACGTGTTTTTGCACTCGTAGTGAAGGAAACATGGCATCATACAGTCAGTTTCCTGCAAACGTAATGAGGAATGAGCAGCTGTCCTTTTTATGGAATGCCGTGACTGAAAGGATTAATGCGCGTATCAAAGGGTAAAATACCACACCGATAGAATCTCCAGTAACTGTGACATTTAACTCAGTATTCAGACGTTTCACCTGGAAATTGAGAGGGGTGTCAACCAACTGAGACTAACTATTTAACCATGGTGCCTACAGGCAGTATAAGCGTAAGTCAAGCTGTTAGGGAAGGAATGTACCCAGAAAGGTTTCTAAAAAATCCAAACACGAACCGAGTATACGCATAGATCCCCGAGTAGTACCATGGAGCAAGTTTACATAATGGATGATGATGATAGGAGATGACATGGCACGTAGATTCTTAAGATTTCTCATTGGTTCACCAGTCGTGATTGAGCTCAGTATTTGAAAGGAAAATTTCGTCAATCTTACCATCTGAAATTTCTGTTAGAAACTTGTCGAGAAAAAAGTTTAAAATGAGACCAAACAACAGGATTCTACATGCAATATTATGATTTCAGAAAGTGATCATTTTCTTTTTTTAATCTCAGGAATATATCATTTTTACGACTTAATTAAAGGAAAAACAAGTAGGGACCACTTCTTCGGAATCAAAATTGCACGAGAGATTTAGAAATCTGCCCCCCAATTTAAGATAGCTGAATCCACTTTTCTGACCTTCAAGAAACTCTCTGCCGTGTGTCAAATTTGTTTACTTTGAAGGTAGCGTGGTGGAATTCGGGAATCCTCGGTTAAAACTGAAGAGTCATAGTTGGGATTGAAAATTTGGTGGTGCAGCCACATTGGGTTTAATCTGTGCTTAATGTACACGCATAAAATGTTTTCTTACCTTCGTCCTGTTGATGGGATTAGAAAAATCCCAATCAGGAGCCACAAATAGGTAGCCACATTTTGACACCCGTCTGGTTTCCTAGAAAAAAAATAGAAATCACAAATTTAGTTGTTTTTATCGGATACGATTATTGATTAACCTGTGTAACGTAATAACTGTTAAGTTTCTTTCAGTTTTACTAGACTTTGTAGTAATTTCAGGTAAATAAATCTGGTCTACATAGTATTAACCATATACATTTCAGACTACCCTTAACGATATTATAAAACGTTAAAACATTATGGTTTTAGCAAAGGATTTTAATGTACGGTTTGCAGCATCCCAAACTCATGGAATTTTTGTTTTTAATCATTCGATGTTGTATATAAAAGTTGTTTCCCAGTTCCCACAAAAACGAAAAGAAAGTTTTTTGAGACTTTTAACGTTGTTAACTGATGAACCTGTGTTATTAATTGTGAAAACACAAGAGAGCTATGGCGAAGTATATCATGGTTGTTTTAATTCCCATGTGTACCAAAGGTCAGTAACATGATTTGATCTTGCATCCTTATGGCTAAGAGACCAAGATCCTGACCAAGGCTGCATTGGTCGTTTCTCTAGTATTCCTTGGGAACCTTTGTGAAATACTGTTCGTCCTTGGACTTAATTTTTTTTTGTGTGTTCGTGTGGCCATACGTAAGTGGTCCTAGAGGAGTATACACAATAACACACTTTAGATACATCATTCCTTGGTCCCGTGTGTTACACATGTCTAATGCAAATCGATCGGTATCTCAAGCTCTTGGATTAGTGCCCAAGGACCTGACCACTCATTTGGGCTTTGCTCGCTTCTCTAGGGTTCATGAAGCTTGTTTTAATCTTCGGAATAACGTTTGTTGGGCTTTATACAAATACCTTAAATAGTAATTTTCAACAGAAGGCTGTAGCAATTTTCAACAGAAGACTGTAGCAAAAAGCCCATTTCGCCGGCCCCAATGTCTGGCCGGCTAAAAATGGTTTCTTTTGCCTAGCAAAAGATACACAACCTGTTAATTTTTGCACACACTGATACTCAATGGATGTTTCCCTGGAGGTTTCTTAGCTGCATGTAGCCGCCTGCTCGGTAACCCTACCGCGGCATGGTCCTCCTCTATTAAAGCGAGAGCGCCAAGGCTTTCGGCATTCATTTTCCTCTCAATGCGTCAGGCGGTAACTCGAGAGAGGAGCTAGTGCTGGAGCTGGTTATGTACGTTTTCTTAGGCAAAAGAAACCATTTTTAGCCAGCCAGACATGGGGGCCGGCAAAATGGGCTTTCTTATTGCTTGCGGAAAACAAACATAACCTGTTAATTTTTGCATTAACAGAAGACCTCGTCAAGTTAGGTGGCGGGCACCGCCTTGACTGGCGCCCTGGGTTACAAGCAGGCTTTCCCCAACAAAATTTCGGAAATTTCGCATTTCGCACTCTATTCAGAACGACGTGATGAATCGGGAAAAGGCTCTCTCCGTGGGTTTTGATGGCCTTGAAAGGGGGTTGTTGTTGTCGACCTGGGGTCTTGCTTCTGTCTTGAGGGAAGGCTTGCTTCTGTTTCCATATGGTGGTTAATGGCCTTTTCAGCTTCGTTCTGAGAGCTTAAGGGGGAGTTGACTGCAGTTCAGGCTGTAACGAACGGTCCCAGCCGGTGCAGTCCATTTTCTTGTCTTGACTTGTCTCATAGGTTGTGAGACCTGAAGGTTGTGGTTTTGTCCTTGGTTGCAGCAGCCTGGATTACGTGTTGTGGCAATGCGGTGAGTTCATGACGTCGAGATGGCTCGGAGCTCTTTATCAATCTTGTGATGGAAGCCAGCGAGGTTTCGGCTGAATTCCTGGTTACGTGTACGGGCAGTTCATTTCTTTTCTTTTTTTATGATGGGTTTCGGTGGTTTAAAGGGTTTTTTTTTTATTTTTTATTTAAAAACTTCACTCAAAATGTGGGATTGAAAATGCCACGGTTGAGATGAGCGGAAAGTCCGAGACAATTGTTGTCTTGAAGAGTTTCACTCACACTTGTGAACGATTTGGCACGAGTTAGGCGGATTAAAGAAATGAGACGATCCGTGCCTGAAGGAGCTTTACATTTGCCACGGGTGAGACCAGCAGAAGAGACGACACAACCCAAGTCTTGAAAAGGTTCTCTCTTTTGTACTGCCCATTTGTCACGAATGAGACGAGCAGAGGAGACGGGACCAAATTTGTCTTGAAGAGCATTACTTGAAACGTGGAATCCATTTTGCCACGAGTGAGGCAAGCTGAAGAGGCGAGGCAAATTGTGTCTTGGAGAGTTTTTTCCAACCGTAGAATCCTTTCTGTCACACATAAGGCGAGGCGACCCAGTCTTGAGGCTTCACTCAACGTGGGTGGGAAGCTTTGTACGAGACGAGCTGAAGAGACGAGACGAATTTTGTCTGGAAGGGCTTCACTGAAAACGTGGACTCGAAATTTACCACGAATGAGACCATCAGAAGAGACAAGACAATTTTTGGCATGAGGGGCTTCCCTCGCAACGTGGCTGAATGTCGTGTATGAAACGAGCGGTAGAGAAGAGACGGATCTTGTCTGAAAGAGCTTCACTTAAACGTGTAAATGAAATTTACCAAGAATGAAATGAGCAGAAGAGATGAGGGAACTCTTGTCTTCTTGAGGGGCTTCACTCAAAGCCTGGGCAATGCTACGTATGAGGCGAGCTGAAGAAATGCAACGAGCGTTGTGATGAGACAACTCTTGTCTTGAAGAGTTTTACTCAATACGCGTCCAAATGGCACGTACGAGACGGGCGGAACTTGTCTGGAAGTTTCATACAAAACGTGGGAATGAAAATTACCACAAATGAGACAAATCGGGGAGACAGGACAACTCTTGTCTTGAAGGGCTTTATTCAACATGTGGCCGAATGCCACGCGTGAGACTAGCTAGAGAGATGAGACGGAGCTTCTCTGGAAGAGCTTCACTCAAAACGTGGGCGAATGTCATGTATGAGACTAGATGAAGAGACGAGACGTATCTTCTTTGGATGAGCTTTATTCAAAATGCGGAAAAGAAATTTACCACGAATGAGACGTGCGGTAGATGAGGCAAGTTTTGTCTTGAAGATTTTTACTCGAAACGAGGCCAAATGGTACGTATGAAACGAGCTGATGAGACGAGAAGAATCTTCTTTGGATGAGCTTTACTCAAAACGTGGAAAGGCAAATTTACCACAAATGAGACGCACGGATAGACGCGGCTAGTCTTGCTTTGAAGAATTTTACTCAAAAAGTAGAAGAATGGTACGTATGAGACCAGCGGAAGAGACGAGACGAATTTTGTCTAGGGGAGCTTCATTCAAGACGTGGAAATGAAATTTACCACGAATGAAACGAGCCGAAGAGGCTAGATAACTCTTGACTTGAAGGGCATAATAAATAATAAATATAAATAAATAAATTTGTTGCAAACGCAACCGGAATGGCAAGGACCTGTCGATCACTAACAGCCATCCGAAATTAAAACTAAAAGTCATAGATTACAAAAGTTTAAAATGAAGACAAATGGTGCGACAGTAGAGGTAGGGTTGATGGAATTTGGTTGGGGTCACGAATGCCTTACCACCAAGGTTAGACCTACCATTGACACAATGGTCCCCAATGGCATCGCCAAACGTGAGGGTCAAGTGAGGGGAAACGCCGGGAGTCATTATCACTAATTCTTATATTACAATAAAATAAAGTAAAGCAAAGCTTGGCCAAGACCAATTGGCCTTCCTAATGCATAAAAAAAAAATGATACTGATAAAAATCCCACAGCAAAGGTGGTCAGCACTGAGTCAGTATATATTTGCGATCTCAGCACAAAAGAACAGGGAAGGGATAGGTTTATCCACTTATTCCCTGCCTTAATTAAAATTAATAAAAGTACACTTATTTACAATAAAAGTAGCAGGTTGATACCATTGTCTTAAAAACTACGAAAACTTTACATATCTGGTGAGATCAACATTATTCAGCCTCTTTTTAAAAGTAGCAAGTGTTGGTGCCGTGACTACATCAGCAGGAAGAGCATTCCAGGGACCTACGACACGATTAGAAAAGAAAAACGTACGACAATCCCTCCTACTAGTCTTTACTATTAATTTAAGGATATGACCCCTTGTCCGATTTCCTTCCCTTAATGAAAAGAAATGGTTGCATCCCAAATCGGTCAATCCATGTAAAATTGAAAAGGTCAGGTTTAGGTCCTGTTTAAGTCTCCTCACTTCCAGTGAATCCATATTTAAAATTTTCAAACGTTCTGTGTAAGTTTTACATTTCATACCTGGCAAATACTTTGTAAACTTTCTCTGAACAGACTCAATATGGCTTATATTCTTTATCAAATGTGGAGACCAGACTGGACTTGCATATTCCAGTATAGGCCTAACAAATACAATGAAGGCCCAGCACAGGGTCTTTACATCACCAGAAGTAAAACATCTTTTAATTATTGCCATTCTCTGCCGAGCAGTTTTGACAATGTTATTGCAGTGAATTTCACTCTTAAGATTACTTGTAAACCACACCCCTAAGTCTTTGACTTCGGTGACATGGTCAAGCACTGCACATCATTCAAGATGTGTCCAAAAGCCACGTTTAAGACTAGGTGAAGAGATGAGACGATTCTTGTTTGGGTGAGCTTTACTCAAAGCGTGGAAATGAATTTTACCACGAATGAGACTTGTGGTACGAGGTAATGCAGTGTTGAGGGGCTTCAGACAGAGCGTGGGATCCACGTTGCCCCAAGCGAGACGGGTTGATGTGGCGATCTAACCCATGGTGACGGTCTTCTTAAAATTCGTAAATCGTTGGCATTGTTAATTCGTGCGTTGTATGAACCGGTGAGGCGGCAAAGGGTGCCGAATGAGCTTGACTTGAATCGGCTTTTGTCATGGCGTCTGCCAAAACTCGCGAGTTATGGCGGGGAAGTGGTACAGTTCCCAGGGAGCAGGGCTTCCAATGGATCCAGCATTCGCACGGCAAGTGGCGGCAGGAGCGTGTTAGCAGTGCGAAATGGTAGACGAGGTCAAAAGCTGGTCACAACGCAACTAACAGACGGCAGCAGTTGCGATGCGCCATTCGAGAGCTGCAAAGTCGGGCGGAAGTGGGAACAGCCAATCAGGGTGCAAGTTGACAGGCCGGTACGAGTGCTCAAATGTTGATGAGGACTCATTGTGATCAGTGGCAGCAAGCCAGACTGGAACGAAAGCTTTTCTAGAGCCAAGGCAGCTTCGTTGAGACAACAATGTTAAAATATACAGGTGTTATGGTGTTTCGGTGAGTCTTGCATCCATAGCCGTGGTTTTGCCGAATTCAGCAGAAAGTCAGCGAGTTGAAACGGGTTTGCCAGGAAACCGTGGGGTAAGCCAATCTGCTGTTGTCGGAAACAAACGGATGGCTACAGTTGTGATTGCTTCATTCGGTCGGAGGCCATGAATGTCGGCGGCAGGTGGCGACGTCAGGCATCGGCGAGCAGATCCACGATGGCTTCGGTGAGTCATCTGTGCACAGCCGAGCATTCAGACGGTGAGGGCAATGAAAAATGCAGTTGTGTGAAAGCTGTTTTGGGAAGCCCAACGTCAATCAGGGAATGACTGGGTTTCTGTTGCTATGCTTGCTTCGGCCCAGGGCCAGCGATCTAACGGCCGAATGGTGGTGGCTGAGCGCCGTAGTGGAAGAACTGCGCAGGAAGCCAGCTTGTCATGGTCTCGTTCATTGTCGGAATCAACCGGTTAGCCACGGTTGTGATTTGCTTCATTCGGACAGAAGCCATGCATGGCAACGGTAACGGCAACGGGGCTGGCATCGACGAGTCGGGTCACAATGACTTCGATGGGGCTTGCATCAACAGCAAAGCATTTGGACGGGTGTGGGGGAGGGAGGGGACGAATGATCGTTTAAATGAAGTGGCTGGAAACCATCAGAAACGAAGTTTTTTTTTTAAGTTGGATCATCCCCGTGAATCGATGGTAGGGGCCTGGTTGTTTTCATCGAATGTTGTGGTCACAATCAATATCGGAATTAACCGAAACGACAACAAAACGGAGGGATTCAGTTGGGCGGCAGATGCCGTGGTGGGATGACTGGAAGGCCAACGTTAGTGAATCTACCCCGGGAGTCAACGGGGAAGGAACCACTATGTCTTCTTTAATGCTTCGGTCTCCTTCGTTATCGGAATCAACCGAAAACGAAACGAAGCAAAGGGTTGATGACCGGTTACTGTGGACATCTGCAGGAACAATCCGAAGCCTAGCTATTCAGACGGTGGTTCAGCCACGTGAATCAACGGGGAAGGAGCCACGGTGTGTTTCTTGAATTCTACGGTCTCATTCGTTGTCGGAATCAACCGTAACGAAAACCAACTGGAGGGGGGGGGAGGGGGGGAGATAGCTGCCAGTTGCCGAATAGCAGGCGGTGAGGTCCAGCAGGAACAATCCGAAGCCGAGCATTCGGACGGTGGGTGGGTCAGCCCCGGAAATCCACGGAAAAGGAATCACAATGTCTTCCGTGAGTGCAACAGTCTAAAATTCGTAGGTGTTTTTGTCCGTGAAGTCAATTCGTTTTGGGGACGAATGGGTTAGTTGTGCAAGAAGCGGAAGTTCCGGTTCTCGTAGCTGTGACCGGGGGGGATTCGGCCAGAGTTCTTGGCATCTTGGCATGCTGGGGCAAATGCAGCGAGGGTCGTTTTCGGCTGTCGTGACTTGTGGTCAAGGCAACCCATTGTTGGGTGCGTGCCCGATGAACGGAGGAAGTGCATGATGAAGGCAGCATCATGATCGCATCCGAATACTAGCGCATCGTTGACAAGCTGGTCCACTGACGACCTGACCTTTCCTGAACCTGAATTGGAAGACAGGTCGAGTGGTGGCGTCGGGGTGCGTGCAGGTTGCAGGCGTAGTAGCATGAGAAAGACCAGCATTCAAACCGGGAGCTTTGGCAGACGCTGACATCTTCAGCAGCAGGCGAATTCAAATTCTGTGCGAATGGTCGAAGGGCGGGAAATGAGGCGACGCAAGGTAACCTCTGGAGGAAAATTAATGCCGAAAGCCTTGGCGCTCTCGCTTTTATAGAGGAGGACCGCGCAGTGCAGGTGCGGTAGGGTTACCGAGCAGGTGGCTACATGCACCTAAGAAACCTCCAGGGAAACATCCATTGAGGATCAATGTATGCAAAAATTAACAGGTTATGGATGTTTTCCACCAGCAATAAGAAATTATGCAAAAAAAAGGCACTTAACGGCACGCCAATTAGCATTGAAGATTTTACCCATTGGACATGAAGCATTGTTCAAAAATTTGTTCAATGCAAAAAAGCTCCATGACGTATACGCACGAAATACGTGGCCTATCCATGTTTAATAAAAGATCACTTTAATGTTTTTAATACCAAGTGAATCCAGATATCAAGTTTTAGTTAATTTCATTAAAGCACTGAACTCCATAAAAATAAGAAACGGTAACCTTGTTGATAGGCCATGCATTATGCAAACCAGAAAATCAGCATGTCATTTTGTTAAGTTTCCCTTCAGTTTAGTTATACGTTCTATTTTCATTCAGCTTCATTATGCATTCAATTTTTCTTCATCGTCATTAATTATTTTATTTTCATTCAGATTTAGTAATTATTCAGATTCAATAATTATTCAGTAATTATTCATATTATTTGATCCAGCTTTCCCCTTCAGATTCATTCTTTATTCAATTTTTCCTTCAAATTCATTATTTGTTCCGTTTTCATTCAGATTCATTATTTATTTATTTTTTCGTTCAGATTCATTATTTATTCAGTTTTTCCTTAAGATTCTTTATTTATGTATTCATTTTTCAGATACATCATTCGTAACTTCAGATTCATAATTTAATCAGCTTTCCTTCAGTTCTTTATTTATGTATTCAGTTTTTAGATACATAATTCGTGTCTTCAGATTCATAATTTATTCAGCTTTCCTTAAGATTCATTATTAATTTTGTTCCGTTTTCCTACAGATTCACTATTTACCTACAGGTTCATTATTTGCTTGTTTTCCTTCTTACTCATTATTTGTTGCAATTTGATTCAGATTCATTATCATTATTATGTATACAGTTTTCCTTCGGATTCGTTATTTGTTCCGTTTTTTTTCCTTCGTGAGGATTATTTGTTCAGTTTTCATTCAGATTCACTTTATTTGGCTTTCTTTAACTTATTTTTTTCAGTATTCCTTCATACTCATTTGGTTCTGCTTTCTTCAGATTCGTTACTTTTTTTTTCTATCACACTCATTATTTGTTTCGTTTTCCTTCAGATTCATTAGCCTATTCGTTCAGATTTCTTCAGCTTCCCTTTTGTCCTGTTCTCGTCTTTGCGGCGAACTCAGCTTAAAACGTTTAAACCCAAAAGGTTTGCCGAGTGGATTTAAATTTTTTCAAAGCACAATCCACCCACCTACTTTACTAAACCTGCTAAAACATCAAGTTTGAAACACTGAAAGCAATGATGCCAGAAAATTCACCAGGAGATGCCCCTGGATATTGTAATCAAATTTACACTAAGATGGACTGTCTCTTTAACCAGTCGTTCACACTTCGCCCCAACCAAACAAGTCAAGCTATCAGGGTCAACGTAGTTATAAATTCTTTACGTAACCGTAGCAAATTTACCCTTAGGTAACCTTCCTGTTTGAGAATTCCTTAACCATAACAAATTTATCCCAAGTAACCTTCCTATTAGAAGTGTTCAACAAAAAAATTGCAACTTGGAACAAATTTTTTTTTGGGTGGGTGGGGGGGGGGGTCCAGCTTAAACCTGATAACCACAAACATCACAGTAAGTTCAGTAACCAATAAAATTAGATAGTGCAAGGCCAATTATTTGGTCACCAGGAACAATATCGTGCAGCTAACTCTGAGTTTAGGTAGGCTAGTAGGCTAGATGCAGCATTCCTACCCCATCACCTCTGTGCGCACATACCTGCGCAACAACATAACACTTTATCACGCCAATTATCCTAAACGTATGAAAAATGACCAACAAGTTTTTTTTTAAGAATAAGCTGGTCACGAAATTAGGGTAGAGTGCAGTTTATTTTTTTCTGAGGAATTATAGCCACCGACGTGAATCCCGTCACTATTAGATCGTTTATGGCCCAACTAGTTCCACAACAGGTTGGCGGAACACGGAGAAATGCAACCGAAATTAGCCGATACTGTATTCAAGACATAACGCCGACACGAGCCAACAAAAAATTAAAAAAAAATTATTTTTTTTTTAAATATGCACACGATTTCCTCATTCAACAAATTGCTGAAAAGTTTGCTTAACTTGAGTGACGCGTCAAATATCAATCAAAACTTAACTTTTGGCCACAACGCTTTTCCTACAAAAGAAAGAAAAAAAGTTTGGCTACTGCAAAATATGCATAGTGGTTTTTCGTTGGGTATGAACTATGAAGCTTATAAAAAAATTATCAACTTAAGGACTGCACTATATGTCAGTCAGGTGTTCAGTACCGAGAATTTGGTAGTTTATATATTAGGTTTTTACATTCAATATTTGGTAGGTTGAGTACTCAGTAAACATCTAGTCAAGTTACAGCAAATAACTATTTCAATAAAAACTTCACAGGACAAAGCAACCTATTACAAAACCAAGGTGTCTAAAGATTAATTCTGAATCGAACTGTCAAATTTATTTATGCAAAAAATTTCCATGAAGATTTAGCGTGCTAATAATGAAAGTGTTATTTTTTTTAATCTTTAGTACTTTTTACGTAAATAGATGTCTACTTCCGGCATCCACAAACATTTATAACCGGAAGATGCGAAAGTTTCAAATGACGCAAGGATCCACAAACGAGATCCGTCCAAAATCTCGAAAGACATGATCTCGAAAGACTGAACCTCGAACCCACATTCTCAAAAATCAAACCCTCGAAAAATCAATATCTCGAAAAACGAAACCTCGAATGCAAGAATCTCGGGAAAAATAAAAATTTCACTATGTAATATTTAAAAAGTGCGTTAAAAAGTCATGCTCAGCATACTCAAGAAACAACTTTTTTATGCGATCTGCTACAGGCATGTTCTTTTTTTTCTACTTTCTGGCATGCCCACTGTTCTGTGAGGCTTTGTTTCTTCTGTAGACAAGTTATAAAATTCCACAAAATAAAGGGTTATACGCATCGACCTTGACATGCAGACTTGCCCTCAGTGCATCTCCAATGTACGGTGCCATATTTTCCTTTAGAATCTTGTTCGTAAACAAACCCGTACAACACAAGCGCGCATACCGTTTTTGGCTGCCTAAAAAAACTGTGCTATATCGTTATTTTTTGAAAGCTATCATTCTGATTGTTTTGAATTCAAGTCACGTAGTCTAGTCTGGGTATCCATAGCAACCAAATTTTAAATTATTCGTTTACTAGTTATTTATTTATTAAGGAATTTCCGCAAAAATGTCTTAGTTTTTGGTTGAAGTTTTCGCAGTTTTTCGAGTTTTACTAAATGATCCTTTCAAAATCGTTAAATGTTTTCGGGCCATCTTGTAGTGTAATTGCTTTCAATTGAGCTATTGTTTATAAAATTATCTACTTAGTATTTTAGATTCTCCGATCTAACGAAGTTTATTAAATTAATTTTTTTTTCTAGTTGCAAAAATTAACATTTTCTGGGTTCAAGATTTTCAAGTTTCGAGATTTAGGATATTCGAGATTGTGTCCAGGACTCTCCACAATTTATGCACAGCCAAGCGGTCATAGTGGTTGGTTATACCCAGAGGTTTAATGCGTACCAAGCCGAAGCCATAGTGCCAGAAGGAGAGAGGGACAATTTTGCAGGATAATTCTAATCTGAAATTCCTAGGACCTTTTACATGCCACAACTGACGTGAGCACGAGGCATCACACGGCTCTTCCCTTCCCGAAAATACCAAAAGTGGCTGAGGGGGATATTCGAACCAGAGACCTTTGGCGCATGAGATAATCGTGAAAACCATCAGGCCACCTCGACCCCGCAGTGGTTGGTTGCCAGCCAAGAGGACGTCGTATCGAACCCAACAACCGACCAAGGTACATAACTTCCCATTAACAAAAGAATTTTAGAGAATACTACCAAACAGACGGAAAATTAACCCATCCCCAACGTGCATTGCGAACTTTGTGAGCAGCCCTAGGGACCCTGAACAAGTGAATCCAATGATCCCATATTCGTTCTACCAGCCAAGCGACCACTAGATCGAATCCCACGGCCAACTAAAACTTAAAACGTCCTCTGGTCACGTAAAGGAAGCAAGATGCAAAACACCACCTTCCAAAAAAATAAAACTTTCCTAACAAACCCCAACAAAACTTAGGCCTGAGGATGTCGGCACACCGTTTTGTGGAGTTCGTACAAACAGGCTTATTTTTAGTTTAAAAGGGCTGGCGGCCTAACCTACAGAAAGCCGTAAACGAGAGTTCCTGAATCAACCATTTTTTCTCCTTTCGAATTGGAAGCATCATTACTCAACCGACTAAGACACTATTCAATTCGCATGTATCCACATTACCTAATCAAACCAATTAATATCTGACAAGCATAGCGTCAGACATACATCAGAGAAAAGTTACTCAACAACGCACGGAAAAGGCCAAAGGCACGGAGACAGTGGCCCGTGGCAACAGCAGCTGCGTGTTTAATTACGTTGGCCTACATACTAACATTTTAATTTATTTTCAGCAAACCAAAGGAAGACTGCACATTTCAAAGAACTAAAAACAAAAAAATGTAAAGAAACTAGATACTAATCTCTTTATCAACTACGGTATTATTTGCTTCCTCTTTTTTGTTTACAAACTTCTATTGTAAAAGTAAGGCGTTCTCCTTAATGAAGAGTGAAATGTCTGTGAAACTAGCACTTTCTCAATCAAGTGATTAGTTATGTAAGTCTTGCAACATTCCCAGCACAAATCACTCTTTCCCCGATTGTCTTAATCCAATTCCCATCATGGGGAAGTTCCCAGCTAAAAACTAAATGCTTCTCACTTTTCCATAATCTGCTAATTTACTACAGGCTTATTACTTTCTAATCCAGCTAAAGCGCTAATCAAATGCTTCATTTATCATTTTTACGAATAAGTTTTTAAGCATTTTCAAGCAATTTACTTACAAGTATGTCTCAAATTAAAAACGGAACGCAGAAGGCTCAACAACAATTAAATAAATACAGATGCAAACTTATTTATGTTGCCTTTTGGACTTGTATGTCAGACTGCCTAAGCGGGGAATCGAACCCACGACCTTTGAAACCAAAGGCCGTGGGTTCGATTCCCCACTCAGGCAGTCTGACATACAAGTCCAAAAGGCAACATAAATAGGTTTGCATCTGTATTTATTTTTGTCTCAAATCGTTGCCCTATTTTCCACTGCTAAACACCAAAGGGAAGCTTTAAAAAATAGAAGACGTAACACATAACCCTTTTGTATACCAGCGCGTAAAAGGCCATGGGTAGGGGCTTGGTCAGTGGCATTACACGACCTCCCCTTCCCCACGGATAAATATTTTATAGATCCAGAATTAGAGAGCAAAACTGTCCCCACGATTCTGAATTTCAGGACAAAGAGTGATCCTAATATCCCGAATTTGAGGACAGAAAAATCAATATTTATAAGGTCCCAAATTTGAGAACAATAGCTGGCCTCCAAGGTCCCAAATTAGACGACAAGAGCAGCAATATAACGTTCGAATTTAAGGACAAAAACAGCCCTATAAGGTCCCGAATTTGAGGACAACAGCAACTCTATACGGTTCCAATTTGAAGACAAGAGCAGCCCTATAAGGTCACAAATTTAACGACAACGAGCAACTCTATAAGATCTGAAATGTGAGGATAAGAGCAAGCCTAAGGTCTCGAATTAAAGGACGAGTATGACCTGACTATGAGGACACTGTCCCAAAGGTCCCTGAGTACCAAGGAAGAAAATTAAAAGAGTTTGCTGCTATGTAAGTGGAAGCGTGGCCTCCAAGAATAGCCTATAAGTCGATTTGTACAAAAGTGAGCAAAGGTTTCACCATTTCCCCTCTTTAGGTGGTCCATTTTGTTTATTTTTGCCTCACCCCTTTCCCATCCTAAGACCATTACCACTCCCCAAAGGTCCAAAATGTTTATTTACGACCCCATTCCCGCATCCTGAATAGCTGGCAACGGGCCTGCATAGGTTCTAGTTTCAATACAATTAAAGTCCACAAGCAAAACTACAGTTTTGTAAGGTAAGTTTCCTTGGAACCCACGGACAGCACAGTCGAGTGGTTAAGGGATTCGTCTCCAGGCCAGAGATCGAATCTCAATCCCATGGGACTTTAAATAATCTTCGTTAATGGTACGAAGATTATTTATTTGAACCTACCTTGGACTTCCATAAGTCCATAGTAGTCCAGGCAAATGTTTCAGACTTTGTTCATTTCCTGCCAACGATGATGCCGATTTCTAGTTACAATTTCAGCATTACCGCAAATTAAATTTTCTTACAAATTAGCCAATTTCTAAATACACAATTTTGTTTTTTTATTACAAAGTTCGTTTGTAAACTTCCTTACTTTTATGTGGTTAGTATCCTTGATCCGTCCACATTCTTAAATTGGAACATGTATGTAGACAACATAAGTTGATTTGATTAAACTTTGTTCTAATAATAAGGCCCAGGGCAAGAATAATGAAACACCAGTTCAAATTCTGTAGCTTTTTAAATAAACATACTATTTTATATAGCTCACCGTATCTCAATTGCAAGCTAATTTTGCTTCAGATCAAGCCAAGAATAAAGTTTGAAATCTACTTTGCTATTAAGTCTTTTGTAGCGTTAAGGCTAAATTTTGATTCGACTAACGAAGGCTAAACCTCCCTCATGAGCTATTTGGCCAAGTGGCAACTATACCGTAAATGTCAAATTAGGGATGGTATTCAATTGTGGCCAGGTCATTTCCTTCCACACTGGGCAAAACCACAGTATCACAAAGACAAAATCCCACAGTACCGTTCTTTCCATAACCCTTCCACACTGGATCCCGACATAGTGGCCAGGGTCTAGGTTTTGATTAATTTTCCTATCCCTACAACATTTTCGGCGCTTTTGTTTATTCTTCTCCCCTTCCCGTCCTCCTGCTTTTTTTTACGTTGCTATTGTTAATCAGTGCTCCAAGAGTCAAAACATTTCCTGAAGCGTGGACAACACACAGACCCTTTCCACACTGAAACATGGGGTAGAAGTCTTAAGTCCAAACTTTGATCTGGACTTAAAGCCCGGGTCCATTGTGGAAGGGTCAGGTTCAAGTCGCGTACAAATCTTTTTTCCCAGTGTGGAAGGGGCTTCCCAATCTGAACCCCGAACACTGTGTTAGGTGTCTGGGCCCCGACTTGTATACTCAGGCAAAACCATAGTTTCACGAAGAGAAAACCTGACACCCTTCTTTCCTACCCCTTCCATACTGGACACCAACATCGAGGCCAGGATCCGGACTTTAGCTATTTTTTTTCTCTCACTACAACATTTGTGGCAAAACATGTCATCTTTCCAAGGAGAAAAAAATTTGAACAGTGTAGAGGGGCGGACGATTACAAATTTATAGGTCTGAACATTTTTTAGCCCCCCCCCCCCACGTTCTTAAATATTTATGTGTCTCTTTTTTTTACGTATATAGCATAACTGATTACATGCAGCTTATCAACAGCACGATTGAATGTAGCCGTATTTTACATATGTCACAATTATTTGTCAAAATTTGCCAGTCATCTTGCCTAAAGACTAAAACAAAATGTCCTTTAAAAAATCGATACAGCAAATACATACGGATTTAAACCTATTTACGTTCCCTTTTGGACTTAAATTTAATTGAACCCACGACCTTTGAAACCAAAGGTGTTAAGTCCGTATTTATTTAACGCAACTCGAGCTGATTTGGGTTTGTTTTTAAGATAAAGCAAATGCCTGTCACTTTTACGTTTGCTATTGGCTATCGAAAACAAAACAAAAAATCACCTAAGCCCAAAACTAAAAGTATTTAGACACAGCAACTTAAAGACGGTTAAAAAACCACTAGCCAAGCATTTCAAGTGTTTCAGTGCCACTTGTGTTACACAATTTGCAATACAAATCTATTTATATAACCTCGAACTCGTAGCATAACACAGCTGGTTTCAACTGGAGGCAAAAGTGGATTAAAAAGTTCCGTAGTTTAAGCAGGAAGCTAGGTAGGCTAGCCAGGGCGGTGGCCAAACAAGCAAATAGCAGCCTCCTGACCTACGCTGAGAGTGAGGCCACGCAAGGACACCGGCCACTCACTAATATTCAAATCACTGCTGTGGTTTGTCCAATTTCCCAGATTTTTTCTGGTGAAAAAGTGAGCGATTTTCAGGTCAAATCGTACACAAATCAGTAATTTCATAAGAGTTACGTCAGAAGACAAAATTAATAATATGAAAACGCTTTAAGAAAATTGGAAAAAGAAAATTTCCAGGTCAAGCCATAGCCAAAAACATCAATTTCACCAAAACACTGAAACCTTTTAATATGACCTGCTGCTTGTTTGCTTGTACCACTACTAAAACAGACAAACACCCCTCCAAAGGTTAAAAAAAAAGTATCCTGAAAAAAATTTGAAGAACCCGTAAGGTCCAAATAAAATTACTTTTCACAACTGAAACAAAAAAACAACGGAAGACATCAACGTATCAATATGAAACTACACCAGTGTTTAAATGATGCTTAAAACTAAAATATTTACAGCAGCATACAACATACTTTAGAGCTAGGGGACATTAGAATATTACGCTTTCCACATGAACTGGGTAAAAATGTTGACTGAAGGGGTGCGACCAATGCTAAAGTTACCGTTTTAAAACAACATTTTGCATTCAACATGTGTGTGCAAAACTACAAATTGTACGCTGTTCCAGGGAGTGATGTTAAAAGCAAAATGTAATTTATCACACATTTTTTTCAGAACATAGCCTGTAGCAACCACTTTACTAGGGAGATACCAAATATTCGGTAATTATTCCGTATTCAGCTTATTCCAAAAAATCCCACTCGTCCTCAAAAGTACTGTTCTCAGTATTTGGCGGTATGTTAATTGGCCAAATAATGATAATTATGTATTCATCCGATATTGTTACAAATACAAATTTCGGCCACTTAAAAAAAGAATTTTGGTTCTCGGGCCTTTTTCTTAGGCCGGGCGGAATTTTTTTTTTGGCTCTATTTTGCTTTACGTTTTGGGGAATTATTTTTTATTTTCTATAAAACAAGATGATCACCTCACAATTCTGCTTACCACGTGTCTATAAGATTATTTCATGACAAGAATGGTAGTTTTACATTTTCATGCGTAAGGATCATTTAGCTGTAACTTTTGTTTTTTGCCATATTGCTATTTTTTGCCATTTACCACGTTGTTTCTCTTTATTTCTCATAAAAAAAATTCGGTTTTGATGAGAACCTACTTTACTTTTTAATAGACTTTTTAATGCAGGACATTAGAAGTTAGCTTATTTCTCATTTGGTCCAAAAAAGAAGAAAAGATTATGGCAGAATGCATTTTTTAGAGGCATAATAGAATATTGTACTTTAAGAGTTTGTTACAAGTTGAAGATGTGCATTGTACACCTTTATGTACGCTATCCCATATTTCTTCAATTTGATCATCAGGAAACCTGGTCGACTGGACCTACTGTGTTTACCATTTTAGCATGATGACACATTCAGCAAAAAAAGCATTTTTTATACGACACAAACTTGGTATAAATAGCACAAAGTTATCAGTCAGTTATCAGTCAATGGGTAACAATAAATCCTTACTTGGTCACAAATTATTCCATTAAAAGTGTGAGTGAAAATGCAAATCCACAGTGCTGTTAGAAGCCAACCTTTTTAAAAATGTCACATCCCTTACGGTACTTTGAAAATGCGAGCCCATGTTTACGTCTTGTATGCTTAGATTTCAAAGGAAACAAAAGCCAACCTTTTCACAATACCACATTATTGTTAAATTTTGGATAATTTAAGAAGCAGCTTACGAAATATTTGCAATAATATTATAACTTTGTTTCTTGAAGGGCGTTTTTTATTTCACAGCCAATTTTGAGAAGGGCAAGCGTAAACACTAAGGCAACAGCCCATCCTCTGGCAAAGGTTAAATCACTTAACTGAGATTACAATCGGATAAAAGCCTACCAAAAAAAGGGCCTTAACGTGTAGGCTAGCCATCGTAGATATTTACCAAATTTTATCACATGCTCGAGGTCCCAGGTTAAAAAATGAGCTCATCCAACCCTTGATCTTGGAAGTTGAGGACCCCAGAAATGTTTTCGTTGATTGTGGAATGCAAAAGATCCTATAACTTTTCTATCAAAATGTCCCTCTATGTCCCGAGACAATCTTTGAAGAGGAAAAGGCCATAATCCGAATATTTAAAAAAAAAAAAGCATCTTCTCTTCACAAGGAAATTTTTTCACATGGGTGTCCATGTAAAAAAAATGGCGTATTACAACTTGATAGGTTGGAAAGTTCCGACTAACATTTAGATGGCTGAGTGTATCGTTAGTGTTCGATAAAGTTTACCAGTCATAACAACTTCGTCAAATTCCCGCCAAGGTAATTCAGTTTGCGCACCACTTACCAAAATCTTGTTTATGAAAGCACGAATGGCACACAGATGACCAGTTAGCCTACTTTCGTAAGAATATGAGCCTGGTGTACACTTTTACAAATGTTCACCACCTGGTAAAAGACTCGGAACTGCATTAAAGGGTCAGTGCTCCACTCTTTCAACTCTTAAAATTTACTATGAACCAGCTGGTGTTAAGTGCAGTGTAACCCCGCCTGGCTACAATATTTTCACAAACAACTACCGGTACCCCCAATATTCACATTGCAGCAATACTATACCTTTGTAATTGTTCAGCCTATACTTAACAAACCATTCAAATGTGTTGGACAATTAAGAGCGTTAAAAATTAGCAGTTTCAAAGCGGTAGCCTAGGATATTTTACCAAAGAAGGATTTGCCTTGAGCCATCTTAAAGAATTCTTTACACATTTTATGTTTTCAATTTTTTTCAACATTTCTAGGTTATCCAGGTACATCATACAGAAATGTCTACATGTTTTTAGTAATTTAGTCAGGGAAATAAACAGTGTAGGTAGCCTCCCAGATGTTCTTATTCCAATTCGTACAGAAGTCGTCATATGTTTAGAGAACAAAAGTTGATGTTTAAGTGATAAGTCCAACCAGCAACTACAGACAACTGTGTTGATTTGCAAATTTCAACAGAATTTGCAGGTTAGACATCTAAGCTACGCATTTCTTGCAAATTCATACATTTTTCCCGATTTAAGGGGTCGAAGGGCCTACTGGGTTTTAGAAAGAAAAAATTTAAGATATAAGGAATTTTTTGGCAAAAGGAGAGTAGGCTAGCCTAAAAAAAAATAAGGAAATTTAAAAATACATAAAAAAAATTTTTTTTAACAAAGCTAGACATAAACAATACAACCATTTCTAGCGTTCAGTGAAAGTGTACGTTAGTTACTGTTTAAAATAAATATTAGAAATAAAAATAAGGGAATGAACCAAATTTTCACTAAAATTTTCGTTGAGGCTAAGTTTGCCGAATATAAATTATTCTTGAATGATGAGAAAAAAAAATTAACAAATACAGGTCCTAGGCTATCTCAATTTCTTTAGGAGCTGGCAGTGAACTTGAACAAAAGTAAGATCACACAAAAGAAAGTAGGGAACCGCAAGTCCGAAAATAGAAAAAAAATGGAAAATGTAAGAAATGTTAGAGAAAATAGGAAGGAAGGAAGAATTGGAAAATTAAGGAAAGTTTAAAAAATTGGAAGGAAGTAAAAAGTAGGAAAAATAAGGAAAGTTATAAAAAAGTTGGAAGGAAGGAAAACGTAGGAAAATAGGAATGTTTAAAAAAAAACGCAGGAAGGAACTTGAAAAAAGTAGGAAAAATAAGGAATGTTTAAAAAAATTGGAAGGAAGAAAAAGTAGGAAAAATAAGGAAAGTTATAAAAAGTTGGAAGGAAGGAAAACGTAGGAAAATAGGAATGTTTAAAAAAAACGCAGGAAGGAACTTGAAAAAAGTAGGAAAAATAAGCAATATTTAAGACAGAAGGAAGGGAAAAGGAAATATATGGAAAGATTTAAAAAGTTGTAAAGAAGCTTTCTCATTTGAAAAACCGAAGGTTCGGCTGTTTTGCTTTGGCTGATACTCATTAAAAAACTTACTGCAAATCCAAGATCCACGGTTCAAAACACACAACCAGAATTGTTCAAGCTTTCAATAAAACTTGAGTGCTGGAGTGTGGACAATATGTTGCAAGTCTCTTAGACTGTCGAATGGGGAAGACAACCAGTAAAAGTGTTGTTGAAAATTCTCTCGTTTTAGTGGAAGCTCGAACAATTTTGGTAGTGTGTTTTTAAATGTGGATCTTCGATTTGCAGTAAGTTTTTTAATTGCAAAGAAGCAAAAAGTAGGAAAAGAAAGGAAGTTAAAGGTAGGAAGGAAGGAAAAATAATGAATTCTTAGAAAAATACGAAGGAAGGAAAAGTAGGAAAAATAAGGAACGTTTAAAATATTGGAAGGAAAGAAAAAGTTGAAAACATAGGAATGATTAAAAAATTGGAAGGAAGAAAAATATGGGAAAAATATGAGAAAAATAAGGAAAGATTCATTGTCGTTTAGCTTGTAGGTAAAGTTGGTAGGCTAGGCCACAATAGTATTTAGTCTGGAGAACTATCTACTACATTAGGACTTCTTATAATGGAAAGGAGGAAACAAATGTCATATTGGTAAAAACTGCTGCTCCCTCAACATTACCATCAGATGCCAATTCAGGTTACTGGGTTCAGTGTAGTCTTTGTGAGTCCCCATGAACAGGCTCACAAAGATAGTAGACATTATGTGTTAGTTTGACCACTTATGGGTATTTTAACAGAAAAGAAATATTTAACCTTGTATTGTGAGCTAGCCCACGGTATTTGTTGAATGTGTTCTTTTTTAAGGACTAGCCTACACATAAACATACACGGATGGACACTGCCTATGACCATAGACCTTTTCCCTTCTTCTGTGTCTGTGCTATGGCTGCTACAGAGCACGGTGTCAAAATTAGTTTATTGCCTAGCCTAGGCCAACTTTTTTTTTCCGCATTGAGCATCTAACTTAAGGCTGCAGAGCTTCATGAGGAATACAAGTTTTTCAACCTTTTCCCTGTACCGGTACTTGCGGACTACCAATGAGCGTCCAATTCCTAGCTCAGAGCTTTTAACAAAAAAAATCGAAAACACAGGCAACCGGTAGTCATAGTGGTATTTAAAAGGCACTCTTAAAAAAAAAACCACAACAAAAACACATTTACCACCCTCGAAGAACACAAAAAGATCCTACACTTGAATTTTCGGTGAGTCTCCTTTCACCTTCATCAAAAGTTGTGCACGAAAATAAATTAAAAGTCACATCACAGCACCGATTTTCTTCCTGATGTTTAAACTCCCGCTAGTCTGT